>JACEGR010004861.1:0-81317 GCA_014170235.1 Listronotus bonariensis
CACAACCAAAGTCGGTCTATATAAGTTCACGACATTCGGCCATATTGCTTTCACGTGTTATGACGTCACATCTCCCATTTTCCGGCCATGTTGGTCAGTGCCGGAGATATACAGTTTATTGTATTAGTAAAACAACCGTTTACACAACAGTTTTTAATTATTATTATGTTGTAAATTCTTTTACTTTAAATAAAAACATTTGGAATTACACCTTTCAACAAATATCACTACCAAAACAATGCAAAATGAAATGCGCAAATTCTAGACGCCACTGGATTGATCATCAGCTTTGATTTTACCCACTCCTGCCAACTTTTCTCCGTGAAGTACCCTTCCTTGCGTCCCCGACCTCGAACTGCCTAAAAGTTGAGGATGTGTCACAACCAAAGTCGGTCTATATAAGTTCACGACATTCGGCCATATTGCTTTCACGTGTTATGACGTCACATCTCCCATTTTCCGGCCATGTTGGTCAGTGCCGGAGATATACAGTTTATTGTATTAGTAAAACAACCGTTTACACAACAGTTTTTAATTATTATTATGTTGTAAATTCTTTTACTTTAAATAAAAAACATTTGGAATTACACCTTTCAACAAATATCACTACCAAAACAATGCAAAATGAAATGCGCAAATTCTAGACGCCACTGGATTGATCATCAGCTTTGATTTTACCCAGTCCTGCCAACTTTTCTCCGTGAAGTACCCTTCCTTGCGTCCCCGACCTCGAACTGCCTAAAAGTTGAGGATGTGTCACAAGCAAAGTCGGTCTATATAAGGTCACGGCATTCGGCCATATTGCTTTGACGTGTTATGACGTCACATCTTCCATTTTTCGGCCATGTTGTTCAGTGCCGGGGATATACAGTTTATCGTATTAGTGGAACAACCGTTTATACAACAGTTTTTAATTATTATTAAGTTGTAAATTCTTTTACTTTAAATAAAAAACATTTGGAATTACGTTTTTCAACAAATATCACTTTCAAAACAATGCAAAATGAAATGCGCAATTTCTAGACGCCACTGGATTGATCATAAGCTTTGAATTTACCCAGTCTTGCTAACTTTTCTCCGTGGATTGACCTTCCTTGCGTCCCCGACCTCAAACTGCCTAAAAGTTGAGGATGTGTCACAACCTATTCCCAGTATAAATATAAACTAACCTTGGCGTGTACCTTCTTCCTTTATTACGAAGAAATTTTCTGGGCTTCAAGCATACCAGCATCATTTGTCTTTAAAAAATTTGCATCTGAACTTACACTTATTTAAACATACCCATTTAAAAAATTTTATGAATTTAACATTTACGTACGGTAACTTTTTTTCAAACACCTGGGGGCCCATCTTTTGCTTTTCGGAAGCTTCTTCTTACCTGGGACCAGGGCCCCCTCGGTAGTGGTTATAGACCTATATTTTACCTCTGTGATGTAAAAAAATAAATAGTAATTCCTTCCGTTTAATTTATTTCGACACTAACAAAATTATAATTAACAAGTAGTACCTACGCATTCCCTTAAAAAAGTGGAACAAGCCCATTTAGTTCCTTATCGAATTCGGATCATTGTTTTTGACTTATCTACAGCTTTTGACCAGTTCTGGTATGATGTGCTCCTTAAAAATCTTTCTTCCTACTGTCTTTCACCTAGATTTAGTTATTTTTTATAATCGTAGTATAGTGACTACTTTAGTTCGCTTTATTAATAAATAGAGAATATAGAACTAACCATGATCCCCCAATGTGACAGTTTTTCATGTCCGTCTCGTCTGTGGCGCTTTAGGTTCTAGAAATTTTATACTCATTCACCATTTTGTCAGAAATTGATTTATTTGTTTTGATAGTTTTTCGTGCCCGTTCGATGATTTCAATTGATTTTCTGTACTCCTATCATATTACCAGCACTCATTGAGCATGTGCAAATGCCTAAGATTACTTATACAGGGTGATTTAAAAATCGATCACGAAATTTAAGGGGTGATTCTACTTGACAAAATAAGGGTAGAGCTTCATATAAATTTTTGCAAAATGTCATTCGTTTTCGAGTTACAAGCCGTCAAAGTTCAATTTTTATTTTGGTTTTTTCGCCATATTGCATTTATTTTTTAACCCATCCAGTTGATATTTGGCACACAAATCGAGCTTTGCAGATTCGAAAATTTTAAGACAATATCGCAAAGCTGGTGGCGCCATTTTATAGGCAATCCAAAACTTAAAAAGTAAGGTACTCTTTATTAAAGTCGATAAACCTCACCGTTTAGGCACTAATAGACATCAAAGTTTTCATCAATTTCAAATTACCTTCATACATACAAGGTGTCCAGTAACTCAACCTACAAACTTAAGTAAGTAAGTTTTTGATTGTCTATAAAATGGCGCCCCCAGCTTTGCAATATCTGTCAAAATAAAAAGTTATGATGTAAATAAATTTTAAGTTTTAGGTAAAGTGCCCTCTGGAGGTATTTAAAAAAGTACTTTTGTCTTAAAATTTTAGAATATGCAAAGCTCGATTTGTGTGCCAAATATCAAGTGGATTGGTTAAAAAATAAATGCAAAATGGCGAAAAAACCAAAATAAAAATTGAATTTTGACGGCTTGTAACTCGAAAACGAATGACATTTAAAAAAAATATATACGAAGCTCTACCCTTATTTTGTCAAGTAGAATCACTCCCTTAAGTTTCGTAATTGATTTTTGAATCACCCTGTATAATTTGTTTTTAAGTTGATTTTTGTGTTTATACAATGCTAGCTTTATCTATGTATAGCTATCGTTTTTTCGGCACCTGGGAAGAACGTCAAATTTTTAATTTTGGCACTAAATTAGCACGATATGAGCACTATATTTTGAGCAGAAAAAATGAATTCTGCTCAATTTACAATTCTAGCTTTACATGCGTCTTTAACCTTTATAGCTTCAGTCTTTGATTTCACTTAGGGAATGCCGTAGCACGTTAAATGAGCTAAAACGCGATTCCCTGCCGTTTTTAAATATTTGTTTGAGAAAAAAGTTGTATATTGAAAAGTTTCTTAAAATGATCCAAAGATTATCGTAAAGTTGGTTATTTCTACGGTTTTGTAATTTTGGGAAATTTAATGTGTTAACTATTACCATTACCAAAAATCAATTAACTTTCCGATAATCTTTGGATCATTTTAAGAAACTTTTCTATGTACAACTTTTCTCAAAACAAATATTTAAAAAACGGCAGCGAATCGCGTTTTAGCTAATTTAACGTGCTACGGCATCCTCTTAAGACACCTGGGTTGCTTTCCAGTGACGAAAATTTTTGTGCGTCACGCTCCAGGGCTTGAAGCTCTTGAACTGCTCTAAAAAGTTAGTCACTGGAACGCATCCTTAGACAAAGAAAGGGAGATACTTTAATAAATTTTAAAATTTCGTTGTTTTTAACCTTTCTTGGCTTTATAATAATAACCTCTTTTTAATATCTAATTCCATTTTAAATAAATAATTTTAAAAAATCCATCCTTAACCATAAAAAACACGTTTGAACCACAAAAACCAAAACAGGGGAAGGTGAATGAGGGGCAAGGGGAAAGAAAAAAAAGTAGCTCAGGTGCATAACACTTTCCGTCACTGGAACGCCATAAAGTATAATAAAATGCTCCTGAGCTACTCGGGAAAGCTCTATTTGCGTCACTGGAAAGCCACTCTGTTTTACGTTAGTGCTTAAGCCTTTAACATTTCTTGAATTGTTCCAATTAAAGAAATGAGATGGTGTATTTTCAAATTTCAAAGATTTCATTTTAAATTTATTTTTAGGTGTCTTCTGATACCGCTAGTTCAGTTACCTCCAGGATAGTTAAGATTACCGGACAGGGCATAACTAAATTGCCCCTTCACGGGGGCACGAGTATTCAATGTCTGCACTGGCGATGCCCTTTATTGACAACGATCTTTTATGGAGTAGTGACCATGATGGTAAAATGGTCGATTTGTCTTCTTGTCTTCAGGTAACGTATTACATAATGCATTTTTTTATGCCTCTCCCCACATTTGTTTTTGAACGGATCAATTCAAAAAATCAAAACTTTAAGCAAAGTTAATGCCTAAATACCATAATAGTTAAGAGTGAAAATGACAAATGAAAATTTTAAGATGGCTGCCGGGTGCCATCTTGGTTAAAAATGGTAAGATGGGTTTTTAAGGCTCCTGAAGAATATAATGTCGATACCTTTATTTACTAAAAAATAGCGAAATTTTAATAATTACCGAAATACCTGATTTGGATGACCATATTTATTATACAGACAGTGGCGGCTCGCGGGTCTAAAAACAGTAGCACTACACGGGAAGGGAAAAAAGCGCATTCACCATTTTAGCAAAATTGAAAATACTCAACTATCAAAAGTCTAAATAAAAAGTCTTAATATCTTAACTTACCTAAATTTTATACACCAAATCAATCCTTCTATCTTTTAATGCAGCAAATTTATCAATTATATCTTCATAAAATGGTTGAGTTTTTATCAGTTCCTGTAGAAGTTCCTTTTGAATTGAAATATTGGCCAAAGATAAAAGTCTATCTTGGGATATAGTGTTTCATAAGAAAGTTTTTAAACGCTTAAGACAAAAAAACTCTGTTCCACTGACACGCTTGTCGACGGTATCGTTAAAATTAGCGAAAAAAGTTTATACGCCTCGGTAAAAATGTCTTTATTTGCGCCAACTTGTTTCACTAACTGCTGCAATGAAATATTTCTATCACTCTCATCAGCAAATATTAGGTCAAGTTTATTTTTGAGCCGCTGATTTTTTGAAATGATTTGACATGTTATATCTCCAATAAATTTTAAAAAGAATCAGTGGTAAAAGTTTGGTTATACTGGCCAAACTTTGCAGTATCAGCAAGACAAAAAATTGTAGTTTGTAACAATCTTTGAATCTTACTTCCATTTCCATCAAAATATGATCTAATATTTCATAGAGAAGTGCTCTGTACTGTCCTTTAATTTATTCCTGTGAAAAATCACTGTCGCGAATAATATTCAAACGGAAACAATCGAAATAATACGTGAAAACCAACGAAACGACCAAAACCTATACCATCATTACTATCTTTTAAGGTTAGCGATTTACCAAGCAATACACCTGGTACTCCCACCCGCGATTTTAGCCGCCGGAAAGTATAGCGTTGTCATGGCAACGAAGCGTCGAAGCGTAAACAAAACCCCGCATGAGGTGTATACTTCAGTCCGTTTTATATTTGCAATACACTTGGTGATCGCGGATTGCGATGTCGCGTTGCGAAGCGGAGGAAAGCGACTTGCGCCAGCGGTTAATTTATACGCTAGATTTTTCATGGCGAATTTTACAAAATATAAGGAATAGAAATGAGAAAAATGAATTAAATAATAGTAATATGTTTTTTTTTATGTGTTATTATTTATTTTTTGTGAAGTGGCACTTCACTTACTACACCTGGATAGCCGCCACTGTATACAGGGTGTTTCCTAATTGCGGTAAGAAAATTTAAGTTCGTATTCCTGATCCGTTTTTAAAGAAAAGTTCATATAAACATGAGTCCTCAAATTTTTCGTTCTCAAGATACAGGTTGTTAATCTTTTAAAAAACTTACAAATTTCTTTAACACACTTTTTATTATAATTTGTTAGACTAGATATAAACGTTATTTATTTACTTGTTATTGTTACATTACATGCTGTAATGTTTCCAGGGCCGTATTAACTGTTTGAGGCGCCCTAGGCTAGAATTTCTGGAGCGCCTATTTTCAAAAAAAAAAAAAAAAAATCCTTCACTCCGTAGCGCCTTACTTCACCATAGTCACCACCAATCCCCACTCAACCTAAACTTTTTTAAAAACTCCCCTGTCTAGCGCCTATTACTCCCCTGTCTAGGGCCTATTTTTTCATGGCGCCCTAGGCTGTAGCCTAGTCAGCCTAATGGATAATACGGCCCTGAATGTTTCTTGTATGGTCCAGGATAAAGCGGTTTAGCGGATTTTTTCTAGAAAACCAACACCTACGTAAAAGTGTGAATTAACAAAAAGTTGTATTTTTACGTGTTTTATTTAAAAAAAAAATAAAAGATGCAAAAAAGTCAAGGGCGTACATTTTTTGTTAATAATATTAGCATTTTCGGACTAACATATGTTTATATGAACTCACACCCTCGTTCCGAATTATAACCATAAATAGGATTTTGCAAACTTTGACGAGTGTGGGTTGACTTACCAAATTGGCCATCACCACCGGCGTAACTACGCCCCTCCAGGTATTGCCAGCCCCCCAAATGTGCCTATATGGTATATATGTACATATAACGTATTAACAGCGTCTGGGCCCTCCCAGGGTGTTGCCAGGCCCCCTAGGTCCCCCTTCAGGTTCAATGGCTAGTTACGCTTATGGTCATTACCAGGCGCTGCTGATACGAGTAATCATAATGATTAGTAAGAGGATGCTGCGCACTACCAAGGGAATTTTTCTTCAAACTTATTTTGGATCCTGTACAATAAATTATACGACTTTTAAATGTTTTAGGACGCATCTGTCGCCATTGGCACACAATCTCCCGCAACCAGTACTAGTACTAGTTCCAGCAATGGTCTCGGAGAGCTCTCGCAGTCTGATCTTACCAGCTTAGTTCCAGCTATGACCAACGATAATAGTCATGAAAATGGTCATATGGGAGATCCTGACGACATTTTTAAACATTTAAGTGATACTACTGCGATTGAGATTGAGCATATTTTAAGTGAATTTAATAATACAACTTACATTAAGGTAGGTATAAATCAAAATGTGTCAGGTACTGTATCAAAACCACATCAAAACATAATACAGTTTAAAAAAATATTCATTTTTCGCATGGGTTCTCTGTACAGATTGAATAACTTATTACTTTGTCTATACAGGGTGTCAGGAAAGGTGAGGTCAAAATTATAGGGGTGATAGAGTGAACCAAAATAATGTTGGTACTTCATAAAAAAAGTTCTAACGCACTTCCTTTGGGAGATATTGACCTTCAAAATTAGTATATATAAAAAATATTTTAATTATAACTTTCAAACTGTTGCCACAGTTCCAATGATTTAAGAAACTAAATATCCTCATACTATACTCTGTTCAGTAACTAAGTAAATTGAGAAAAACCAAGGAAGATAAACTCTTTAATAAGGAGCGCTCAAATTTTTGTATTTGTCAGAAAAAATAAGTTATGTTTTTGACGTCACCTTTTTGCCATAATATTTTTTTATCTGACAAAATAAACCAATACTTGCATACCATAAAATAAAATCACTAAAAAAACATATTTTTTTATCTTAACCTTAATAACGATTTAAACGTAAATTCCCTGTAAAAAATATCCAAAGGTCAGTGACCCCTGTTTATAGGTTTTAAAATTCTCTGTAACTGAAGTACTAATAACTACTTAATTCAGCTATAAATAGTAAAAACTAAACATATATAAAAGTCCAATGACTAAAAAGCAAAAAATAACACCAAAACCTCAAAAAAAAAAACCTTTCAGTACGATTGTATAAACAAAGAATTACGGGAAAAGATCACGTCACACAATTTAGCGAACATAGACTTTAATGGGATCGAGCGCTCCTTGGAGAAAAACACCTGCCCCCGGATTCTTAACTTCTCGATAGGTAACGACTCGGTCGGTATCGAGTTCTCGATATTCCTTTCGAAACCTATCGGCCTTATTTTCTCATCTGTTTTTACGTAAATAACTAATAGGATGAAGACTTATTTAATAAGGATAGTGCCTAATTATGGAATACGGGAGATATCGACTCGAAATCGAGTTTCAAGTAAGATGAGAATCATCATTCGGTATCGACTCGATACGTTACGTCTCGAGACAGCAGTTAAGAATCCGCCTGCTGAACCAAAAATGTATTTCATTGGTTTAAAAAGTCAGTAACCCTAGGTTACCTCAATAAAAATGTATTTTATTGGTTTATAACTTCAGTAACCGGAGATACCTACTAGGTATTCATTATCAATTTATAGCGGCGGTGGTAAACGGGGCGCAAGGCCTTCACTGAAGTTTTATTGAACAGGTAAATGGGGCGCAGGGATCTTGGGGCCAATAAAATCGTAAAGGTAAACGGGGCGCAAATGTTTTCTTTAAAGTAAAGGTATCGAAATAAAATGTTGGTCTATTTTTAAAAATTTTATTAATTACTAAACATTTATTGCTTTCTTTGGAAAATGTAAAATTTTTGTAGGCTATTAAATCTTTTCCACTCACACTTTCAATTACTGATACCGACATTTTCTTACTATTAAAATCTTGAGCGGAAATCTTTTCACACATCTATTCACTATTACAATGAGAACTGAACTGATTAAGTGGTATACAAATTATTAGTGTCAATTATAGGAATTCTTACCTGCCCTGACCCACACCCCCTCTCGGCAAGGGCTGGCGCCCCATTTTTATAAACGTAACCTTACACGCGTGCAGGTAAAAGAGATATTTTCGTTCCCCGTTTACCTCCGTCCATTTATAGTGGCCAAAGTATAGTGCTTCTTTCCATAGGTGAACGGCTATTCTGTAAGTAAAAATTATACAGGGTGCGACGATTTGTTTTCATTTAATGTATGCATTTTTAACACAGGTGACAAATTTAAAATTTTGCTTTGGTCGTTTAATTCCCTCGTTATTCATGTACAAAAAGGTATACTTTATTTAAATCGATATCTTGGACCGTTTTTAATGAAATCACATTTTAAATCCAAATAATCCACCATTTTGTATGTAATAAAAAAATAACATTTTATTTTTGAGAAAATTGTTAAACTATGGTAAAATTATAAAAAAACTTTCTTTATCTGTATTATAAAGTTTAAGAGGCTCACAAACACCATTTTTAATAATTTTACCACATTTAAGGTTTAAAAAAAAACAATAATTTTTTTTATTACATACACAATGTATGGATTTAAAATGTGATTTTATGAAAAACGGCCCAAGATATCGATCGGTTCAAATAAGGTATACCTTTTTTGTAGAAAAGATAAAGAATCAAATGGTCAAAGGAAAATGTCAAATTTGTCACCTGTGTCAAAAATACATGCATAAAATTAAAAAACTTGGTTCACCCTGTATAATCCCGATTACTGAACAGCCCTTTCCCTATGGAAATAAGTATTAGTACGGGTTGCCCGAATATTATTGATACTGTGGTAACCGTTCCAAAGTTATAATTAAAATAGGGTTTTTTAATCCAACTTTTTAAGGTCAATATCTCCCTAAAAATTCGCGGTAGAACTTTTTTATATGAAGTACTAACATTATTTTGGCTAACTCTATCACCACTTCTACCATTTTTGACCATGTAACCATGTAAATTTGCATGCAACATTTTTGGAAAAACCAAAAGTTTGCGGCTAAATACGGTAGAAAAATATTATTCACTGGCAAATCGCGTTAACACCGCTTTTTTCTTTATTAGCCCGGACTAATATGGTTTTTGCACGTGTGACGAAGTACATTTTTGCTTTTAAGATCTGAACACAGATGTCGCAGCATAAGAAAAGGTTTTCTATGTTTAAATCCTAAAACCTAAAAGTCTTTGAAGTGCGACAACATTTATTTTATTAGAATAGTGTCTATGTGGCAGTCAAATGGGTATTTTAGGCAAATGGGTATTTTAGGCAAATGGCTTCTGTCTAGGCAAATGCTTTCTGCCTGGGCAAATAACTTTAATGAAAAAAATTCTATTTAAAACCCATTTACCTAGGAAAATGGAATTTGCCGTGGACCTTGTTAGGCAATAAATAGGCAATGGGCAATGGGCAATGACAGTAATATAATTGATAACATATTAGACGAACAGTGTGTTTTGCAGGCTACAGTAAAAAGCACAAGTACATGTAATTTGATAGGTTCAAAACGCTATAGACAGTCATGTAAAACTGTCACATTGGGGCGGTCATGGTTAGTTCTGGTTAGTTGAATCTTTTTTTAATTCCTAATAAATCGAATTAAAAATATAAAAAGATTTAACTAACCAGACCTAACAAGCCCCTCCCCCATTGTAACAGTTTTACATGACCGTCTGGTTATGAAAATATTTCTTTTTCCATTTATCTAAAATTGCTTAGGCAAATAGAATTTAAAACCAATTAACTAGTTACATAGAATTTGCCTAGGCAATTAACATTTAAAATTGAAAAAACACTATTTGCCCAGGCAGAAAGTATTTGCCTAGACAGAAGCCATTAATTTGCCTAAAATAACCATTTGACTACGATATATACATTTTAAAAGTACTCAATTTCTAACTTGTATTTTCAGTGTTAGTATTTGTTTAAACTTTATTAGTTTTTGTTAACACTTTTCTTAAAGTTTTATACTGTCACGTCAATATTAAAAATTTGTAAAAAAATGGAAAACGTAATTTTCGTCTACACTTATTTTAACAAGTTTAATATTAGATTAATTATATTATGCCAACATTTTAAAATCCAACCAAAAGAACATGTATTTTTAACAATCATATGTTCTAGTCTTTAGTGTAAAATGCTAATTAAACTAACGGTATTGCTAAATCAACTAAATGTGTTATTTAAAAGCATTTTATTTCGTGCATTCACCATTTTGTCCGGGTTTGCGTAATACACTTTTTAGTTTCTAGGCTTTCGATTTAACAAACCGCATTTTTTAGCAAGAAGAAAATAACAACACCATTTCCGACGATCAATGTAATAATGATGAATCTCATCAACAGAGGTCGCCGACTATTGCAGAACTTGGTAGAAAATTCACTATCGCCGCAGCCAATCCCATTTTAGCCGAGAAACTAGCGACACCTAGCGAGCAAACCTTGAACCTAAGTGGACAAGATGGTGGCAGGCACCTTGCTACGTTGACGCCGAAGATTGAGAAAGGTAATTTAAAAGGTGATTTAAATTCTAACCAAAAGGTGGCAGGACTACCTTAATACGCTAATATATTTCGTTGAGAATCCGTGTAGACTTTTTTTAAAAATGTTTTATGCACGCAAAATTTTTCTCAAAGCGTGGAAAGGAGGCGGTCTAAAGCAACAACAAAGCGGTCCCGATGCGTCACTTTACCCGGAATGCTTACATGCAGGAATACCAGTTAGGGTTCTACACCAAAACACTGAAAGTCCATTTGAACTTATCCAGCCGACTTTTTATTTTAGTTAGCCCTGGACCATTTTTCCAAGTCATTACTAATGGGCTAATTTTTCGTGAGTAGTTTCATTTTGACGAGACGACCAACTTTTTCCTCACAACAATTTTCGTTGGTGGTAGCTTACAGGGTAGCAGGGATTAAATGTGTTGATTTGATAAGTGTCAATCAAAATCAATTTGCATATTTTACTTGATTTAAAAAAATAACAACTTAATTTTACCTTTATAAATATTTTTAATAGATATACTGCTTAAGCAAGCAGTTTTGGTATATCGGCGAGTAATATAATAACAAAACAAGCATTATTAGTCACGCATGTTTACATTCCGGGATTTAGTTAGATTGTCTCTTTTCCTCACATTGCCTATGTGTTATGTTATTTAGCTCAACCTGTATTTGTATATTAATACTACTATACTAAAAGTATTATTGCATTCGCTGAAAAACTAAAATAGGAATGTAAAACTTTTGTAACATAACCAAATGTAGTATTTTAAAGTAAATCCTAATGGTAGGTTTTCATCTGAAATTTATTGCAAGAAATTTATGTCAGACAGAAATTCTGGCTATTATAAACAATAAAAAAATTCTATGGGACATAAATTTTTGACCATAACCACTTGACGATGGCTAAATACATTATTTGTGAAAGCCAAAAACCCAAAATAGCATAGAACAGAATACATTTTTTGATCGTTTACATTAGCCAGAATTTCTGTCTGACATAAATATCATGCAATAAATGTTAGTTGTAAACCTACCATAAGAGTCCCCTAACAGAAAATTTTTAAAAGATAAAATTAGATTTCTTTTTTCCAAAAGTAAATAAATCATGTAAAGTAATGTAAAAGGATGATTATGGCACTCTAGATAAAATTTTAAAATTGAATTTAAAATTAAAATTTAGATAAACTGATCTATAGATATCGAAAAGAAAAAATATACCCTTTTAAAATCAAAATGTGCACCTATTTTTACTAAAGGTGAAAGTATGGAAACCTATTCTATACGTATACAGGGTGATTCAAAAATCGATCACGAAACTTAAGGGGTGATTCTACTTGAAAAATATGGCTAGAGCTTCATATAATTTTTTCAAAATGTCATTCGTTTTCGAGTTACAAGCCGTCAGAGTTCAATTTTTATTTTGGTTTTTCGCCATTTAATTTTTCCCAATCCAGTTGATATTTGGCACACAAATCGAGCTTTGCAGATTTTAAAATGTTAAGACAAAAGTACTTTTTTTAAATACCGCCAGAGGGCACTTTACCTAAAACTTAAAATTTATTTACATCATAACTTTTTATTTTAACAGATATCGCAAAGCTGGGGGCTTCATTTTATAGACAATCAAAAACTTAAAAAATAGGGTACTCCTTATTAAAGTCGATAAACCTCACCCTTCATCAATAGACATCAAAGTTTTCATCAATTTCAATCAAATTACCTACATACATACAGGGTGTCCAGTAACTCAACCGACAAACTTTACGAGGCGATTCTACAACAGAAAATAATAAAAAACTTTATATAAACATATGTCCTAAACGTCTTGGTTATTGAACTACGGGGTGTTAAAAGTTTAAAAAAAGTTATTTTTTGAAGCCAAATATCAACTGGAATGGTTAAAAAATAAACGCAATATGGCGAAAAACCAAAATAAAAATTGAACTTTACCGGCTTGTAACTCGAAAACGAATGATATTTTGAAAAAAATTATACGAAGCTCTACCCTTATTTTGTCAAGTAGAATCACCCCCTTAAGTTTCGTGATCGATTTTGAATCACCCTGTATAAAGGACTTCCTATTCTCATAGAGTATTAGGTTTAATTTATTTATTTACCTTTAACTGCAAATATTTTTAAACTTTTTTTAAAATAAGAATTCAAGAAAATTTACTCTTAGGTACGGCAAAACTAAAAAAACTTTGCAAGCGGTCCACCAGACATAAACGTTTAGAGACCTGTACTGTATCTAAAATATGTCTACGTAGTATATTTAAGGAGTTACATTATACCGTAGGTACTTTTGCTTTCATTTTCACCGCCAAAAAATAAATTGTACAATTTCTAGGTCATACGCATACGTAACAACCGTAAATTTGCCAAGGCGTGTGTTACCACAGAAACCTTTACCGTATACCCAGGCATGTTATGCTTATTTTTATACTGGGTGAACGAACGTTATAATTTTTTTGTACACACGATTAAAATATTTTTGGTTTAATAATTTCACTCGATTTGCTCTGTTATCTTTGTTCTCGTTATAATATTTTAAAACAAGCCAAAAGTCAACTGTAGGATCCTTATTTTCAAATCTACCTAAGACGTGATCTAGAATCTGATATAGTTTGTTAAATCTGGCTCTTATTTAGGTGTATTGTTTTGTCTATACACAAAAGGTCGGGAAAATATCAATATATTACTTATAATAGATTTTTAATGTTTAAATGAGCCAATATAAATATAGTTATTTACTATGGCTACTGAGGCTTGCATTATAAATATGGAAATGGAATATTATTAATTTTACGATTTCTTTTTATATAAACCCCTTTATTTGGTTTTGGAATGTTAAGGGGCGTTACCCTCTCCAAGATTTCTGTGTTTGGGACTTGTCAAGCAGTCAAGCTTAGATTATGTGAAAAAGTGGCGCCCAACTTAGGGCTCAGGTTAAAATAAAAAGTTTTAAGTTGTAATGATGTCTTTTAAAACCCAAACGATGTATTACTTATAAATGTTCAAAAATATTATAAAATATCGTTTGTTGTCGTGCAAAAAGCGCAATTTGCTATATTGTCTTGGACCATAGTAAAAATGTATCTTTGGACGGTCTACAAACGGTGAAAGCCTAAATATCCACTGATCATTATATTCATTGCTACGGAAGCTCCAAAATAGCTCGGCTTTCCAGCCAAAAAGTATTTTTCTTCTTCCAATTTATATATCTTTCTGAAATGTACATGTAGCACTCATAGTGCTTCACGTATGCTTACCTGTACGCTTCAGCTGGATAGACCCCAAACTTTACACCTTGTTAGTTTTTCTATCCCCAGAGTTTTCCCTTCCATCCCAAATCTTTAATTATTTAAGGCCCGTGTTAACTAACTTTCCCTTAACGCGCTAAAAACTCCCACGGTAGATTAGTATTATGGCTTTCGACTTTCTTAAATTGTTCAAAGATAAAAAAAATGTGGTGTGATAAAAGGGCGCCCAACGTGGGCCTATTTTTAATTGAAAAATAAAAAAGTAAGTACTCTCACTCATTATGTTCAAAAGAAAAACCAAAACCATCTTCGACTAAACCTGATTCTTACCGGCAATACCTAAGTAAAATTAAATTAATATTTTTAATTTGTAATTAATACTACATATTGCGGATGTGGCAAAAAGTGGCGCCCAACGTGGGGCTGTTTTTATTTTAAAAAATTAAAAAGTTATCTGTTGTCGCGATCTTGCTGTAAACCAAGACGATGCATTGCTCATAATGTTCAAAAAAAGTGAAACTATCTATCTACTGAGGATTTTAGCCTTCTTGGAATGTTCAAAGATAAAAAGCGTGGGTGTGTTAAAAAAGGGCGCCCAACGTGGGACTATTTAATATTGAATAAATAAAAAGTTAGTACTCTTACTCCTTATGTCTAAAAAGAAAAAGTAAAACCATCTTCGATTATACTCGATTCTCACGGGCAATAAATAAGTAAAATTTAATTATTATTTTTATTTTGTAATTAATTTTGCATATCGTGGATGTTATAAAAAGTGGTGCCCAATGTGGGGCTAGCTTCTATTAATAAAAAAATAAAAAATAAAAAAGTATTTTTAAGTTGTGGCGATCTTGTTTTAAACCAAGACGATGTATTGCTCATAATGTTCAAACGAAAAAGTGAAACCATCTTCGAGTATAGCCGATTCTCTCCGGCAATAACTAAGTAACATTTAATTAATATTTTCAATTTGTAATTACTATTGCAGAACCCAACTACCAGAAGTTAACTACCATGACCCGAATACATCTTTTTACAGCTGGTAAGATGCTCCACGTTGTTGTTGAGATTTGTCGAGGTCTCGCTGGTCTGAATTGTTGCAACTTTTTAATATCCGTTAAGGAACAACTATTACTACAAAAATAAATTCTAGTAAAGGCATATTTCTTAAAGATCATGATGATAAAAACACGCTTTTATGGATGTAAATGACAAAATAGATGTATAATGCGAGGCTATAATACAGGGTGTTTTAGAATGAGATGCTGATTTTTAAGAGGTGTGAATATGTAGGTGATTTTAAGAAAAAAAAAATATTTAAAGCTATGTCCTTAATGAATAAAATTTTAGGATTTAGAGGGGTAAAGTTTAAGAATTTACACCCTTTAAGATCTGCATATTATTCTGAAACAACTTGTGTAAAAGCGATTATACATATAGTAACAACATTTTAAAAGCGCAAATTCGGTACCCTATGAAAATAATACAAAAAAGAAAAAAAAGAGGCCGCCTGCAATCGGTATATTTTATACAAGGCGCCGCTACCCCTTACAGCCACGCGCCAATACACTATGGGATAGAAATCCATTATTTTGGCCAAAAAGCAACTTTGAAATTTTAATGGCTCATGCTGTGTATTTCAAAGTAGATACTCCAAACTACATGTACGCAAAATTATAAAAGGATATGACGACTTCTATTGGGGTAATAAGAAACTTGAAAATGTATTTTAAGTAAACATAAATATACAACATTTAATCTCTTAGTTTATTATTACCCTTGATTACTAAAAAGTAAAAATGTTTAAATAATAAGAGCTATTGTTGTGTTTCCGATGCAGTCTCAGCGAAGTCTCGCTACTTTTGTCAAAGATTTTTACCTTTTTCTTTATCAGTTTTTGTACTTGCAATTGCCTTCCTACTTTTTGCTACTTCTGAGTGTAAGGACAGATATAAGATTTTTTATAATTTACAAGGTTTTCCATTTTAAAATTTAATATGTTTTGTCCTACACTGTATATCCTAAAAGATAAAAGCATTCTGATAAAAGATATGGATTCTATAGAATCTGCCAACAAAACAGTGTTATTATTTATTTTATACGTTAAAAAATAAAAAAGTTAGGAAGATGTATCTCTATTACGCTTCTAAGAATAATTTAAAATTATTTTTCAGATTTGGATTGTCATATTTCCGAAACTAATTGAGATAGACACATCAAATGTAGTATTTTTCTAAAGCATTTTAAAATATTTTTTTGGTGGTGATATAATATTCAGGGTATTTCATTTAAAAAAATCATACCTATTGTCGTACCCTGTATATCATATGAGATAATAATATAATCATCGGATTACTGATTAGAATACTACCGAATTAACCAAACAAGCTGACATTTTAGTTTATTTTGTACAATAAAAAATAATAATGTTAAGTGGGGTGTAAAATTATAATAACATATAATAAGTTTTAGGTTTCCAAAAAGCATTTGTAATAATTTATAATATTTTTCCAGTAAAAAGCACCCCATTTTAAGTTAGATTGGTAAGTTTCAGAATTTTGTCCAAAAAAATTAATTTCTATCCCATAGTGCGATGACCACCTGCATCAACCGGCATATCATAAAAGATATATAGCAAAGGCGGCCGCGAAGACAAGCATGCCGATTTATTTGCTTTAAACTTTTTTGTGATTTTTTTTCTTATCAAAGAGCACCGAATTTACATTTTTAAACTGTTCCTTCTATACTTCCGTTTACAGCTGCAACAAATGCAATTACGTGGTTAGCAACCAGTGTTTTTTTTTGCGTAAGTAAAGAAGTAATAAGGGTAATTAGTACAATTATAATATCTTAGATAGCTAGTATCAAATATAAAAAGTGATAAGTGCTAACGAGATTTTTATCTCAGACGGTGCGGGACTGTAACTACCCAATTATGTTGTAACTTGATGACATTAATTATAGAATTAGGGGGCTAATTTTTCCGTAACTTGATTAAACTCATTAAGTTCAGTGGTGTTTCGAGCGGCACCTGAACGAACATTTCTAATCAAAATATACGCCATATGCTTATTTAAAAAAAACACTAAAAAATGAACAAAATTAAGAAGGAAAGGTTGGGAGCAAGTGGTAAAAAACCATCAATTTTGAAAAATGCTATAAACAATTTTTGCGTCTTTGAATTTGGCTTAACCTAGGATTTTCTGGTTAGTTACCATATTATTATACTATACAAATTTTACTACAAGATTTGTGAAATTGATTATTAAAAATTTTATTTCCAAGAGTAAACTAGTTAAGAAATCTGATTAAGAAAAAGTTATATCGCAAGATTCTCTTGTCTTAACCCAGAAAAGAGATGATTTCCATACCCATTCATGTTTTCACTTAATACAATTAATAATTATAGTATCTATATAAGTGTAAAAAGAAAAGGAAAATTTCCTTCCTTCAGTGAACAACAATACAATTTCAGTAACGTTTGAGCATGATTCTTTGTAGATGCGAAATTTTAACATGACGAAAATTGAACTAAAATATATAAATGGTCAAAATGTTCTGGTTAGTAGAAAAGCAAAGTATCTCTGTTTTTATTGCTGTCATACTTGCCGTTACACTTGAACATTGCACATTATTAATTTTGTCTATCAGTAAACGCTATAACAGGCCCTTAGCCATGCACACCTAAGGTAGCAAACTTTTAGTGTAGATAGATTGGATTTTATTTTTTTCCTCAATTCCTCAGATTTTTGTAATACTGCCAAAATTTGCATTTTTACGGAAATGCCCGCGAAACTATTTAAAACGCCGCATAGTCCGATGACGTAGTTGAAGTGTGCCTCCGTCACAAACGATACAAGCTACGACAACCCTTTTCTAATGCTTGTTCCTATGTTGGCATATTTATTTAACGTGACGCTTTTCACATAACTACTGGCAACATCATTCGTCCGCCCATTGCAGACATACAAATAAATTATTAACGGCATCCAGAACTTCGTTTTTAAGTTTAAAAACAATTTCCACCATATATTCTAAATTTATTCATCACTTGCGAAGTCTGGAACATTTCACAACTCCATTCTTTGATATAGAGAACATTTTTCATAAACATTATTATAGACTTTTGCAGAAGAAACCTGACTTTTAAGACAAACATTTTAGGGTAACAAATTTTTTACTCAAACTCTATTGTCTCTCACCACTTCAATTGTACAAATTCTGGATTCGGATAAACAAACAATCCGGATTAAGGTCTGACCACACATAACCGCAACGAGCCCGCAGCCGTTCGTCTCGTTGGTGAAATGTAGGGGGATGCGGTGTAAAATTTTGGTATTTAATAAAATTGCAGTAAAATGAATCTGCTGTATTACACTTTAAATTACACCTGATCGTAAAATACACCTTTACAAATAAAGTAACATAGTTTTACCTGTACTACACTTAAAGTTTCGATAAAAAGGAACAAAAATAAGTTGGAAAATCAGTTTTATAAACAAGCGGATATACATACATAAAACAATAGATTCAGCTTGAAAAATATGCTTTTTATATTTTTGAGGGCATGAAAAGTGCTTCTGAATTTTTACGAATTAATCTGCCCCAATTTCCTCTATCATTGGGAATCGGGGCTCGGTGCGGCCTTGGTGCGGTTATGTGTGGCCAGACCTTTATTGTGTATTGGTTATCCAGAGTGGCTTTCCAGTGACGCAAATAGAGCGCTCCCGAGTAGCTCAGGAGCATTTCGTTCTACTTTATGGCGTTCCAGTGACGGAAAGTGTTATGCACCTGAGCTACTCCGTTTTTCTTTCCCCTTGCCCCTCATGCACCAACCCCTCTTTTGGTTTTTGTACTTTAAACGTGTTTTTTTATGGTTAAGGATGGATTTTTTAAAAATATTTATTTAAAATGGAATTAGATATTAAAAAGAGATTATTATTATAAAGCCAAGAAAGGTTAAAAACAACGAAATTTTAAAATTTCTTAAAGTATCTCTCTTTCCTTGTCTAAGGATGCGTTCCAGTGACTAACTTTTTAGAGCAGTTCAAGAGCTTCAAGCCCTGGAGCGGGACGCACAAAATTTTTCGTCACTGGAAAGCTACCCAGATATCACTGTATTTTCAAATCTTTGAGTTGCACCATATTTTTTTAACACCAATTTACAGGTATGAAATTGTTTCCTATATTCATTACTTTTCTAAAGGATGTATCGCTTAATACCTATTTTTTAGCGTGTAAAAATGGTTCGCTTTTACGCATAAACAAACACTGACTGTGGCATGAAATTGATTTGCTAATTATGGCAAAAAGAAAAGGCGTAATTTCATTGCATGCAAAAATGCATTTAATACCAAGGAAGAAAGTAAAAATAGCGAGAAAATGTTGTTTATTATAATAAATATACAAATATACGTATAAAGTAAATTTAATGAGAAACTATGTTTCCTTACTAAATTGTCTTCTGGTTTTTTTTATCGGATATTGAGAAATTCAAAAATTTTGCCATAATGTTCGCTTATTAATGTTGTACAGAGAAATCACATATTCCTTATAACAAAATATTAGGACTGAACCAAACATACCCATAATATTCAATAGGCTCTTCGCCAAAATCTCATAATTTTTTTTTATTTTTTATCTTTGGAGAAACCACGAAGACTAAAAGCCTAAATACTAACGTACCGTGGGTGTCTTAAGCGAGGTAAAAGGGAGTTGGTTGACACGGGACTTAAATACTTGATGATTTGGGGGAAGGAAAGACCTCCGCGGGCAGCAGGTTTCACATTCTAGAAACTCTAGGGATAAAAGAACGAACAAAGTGAGAAGTTTGGGGCCTGTCCAGTCGGATCGTGTAGGGATGCATACGCGCGAAACACGAGTTTCTTTGTTGGGAACCGTGAGTGGAGGAACTATACTGGACAATTCTTCAGAGCAGAAGCCATGGAAGTAACTATAAGAAAGCGATAGATCCCCCACAGCCTGACGATGGGCAAGAGAGGGAAGCCTTTCTGTAAGTGAAGGATCATTAATGAGACGAATAGCTCTTCTTTGAATAGAATCCAGAATGCTTAGAGTTGTGGAGGAAGCCATGCCCCAGATATGAGAACAATACTCCAAGGGAGGGATTTGGGACACATATAAAGTGTATAAATTAGAAGGGGAAAAATACTTTTTGGCTCGAAAGAGAAATCCAAGCTTTTTGAAGCTGCCGTGGCTATAGATACAATGTGTTTATGCCAGTTAAGGTTACTTTTAAATGTGACGCCCACAAGATTGAAGGTGTCTTTGCTTTGTAAAACTTGACCGCTCATAAGTAGAGGATGAGTATTTGGTGACTCTTTTCGCGACAAAGAACATGATTGTGTTTTAGATGCATTAAAGTGGACGAGATTTTTGGCGCCTCAATCCAATATTAAATTAAGATCCTGCGAAAGAGATATCTGCATCGTTCTGCGTTTGTTTTCCAAATCAGGTTTAGTGAGGGGTTTAGGAACCTGAAAACTGGAGTGAAGGGTACTATTGTCGGCGAAACTTTGAATGGAATTAGTTGTGGACGAGAGAAGGTTGTTGATGCGAAGAAGAAATAATGTTGGTGCCAGAACTGAGCCCTGAGGCACTCCAGCATTAACTTGGTGAAAGCTTGAAGAATGCCCGTCCACAATAACTGATATACGTCGATCAGATAGATAACTAGAGAGCCAAGTAAAGAGTTTAGTTGAAAGACCATAGGAAGGAAGTTTATTAAAAAGTGCGGCACGCCAGACCTGGTCAATGGACAATGGTAAAAAAAGCTATTTTAAATAATAGGTAAATTCGTCACCAATTTGGAAAAAATAAAATTTTAACAAAATTGTCGATAGTTTTTGTAAATAATTTTTAAAGTTAATAAAAATTTATTCCATAATTTGCGAGTTCAAACAACTTCACAATGTTGGGACGGAGACACATTTCAACTACGTCAGCGGTCTATGCGGCGTTTTAAATAATTCCGCGGGTATTTTCACAAATGTAAATTTTGGAATTAGATATCACAAAAATGTTGAAATTTTCGGGAAAATTTGAAGAAAAGGAATTATTTATTTTTCATCTGGGGGTCTTAAATATCACCAGGACACCATCTAATAGGAATATTACACAATATTTTTAGTAATAGTTGGAGATCCCTGGACCATTTTTTCAAGTTATTACTAACAAGCTTAATTTTCGCGAGTAGCTTCATTTACAGGGGTAGCAGAGATTAAATATGTTGATTTGATAAATATCAAAAAACCAGGATGATGTACCTCGCAATTTGTAGGACATTGTGGGTGTTAAATTATATAAATATTTTTTAATCAACAGAAAAAAATCAGCTGGTTAAGAGTTATTTTTCATGAAATCGTTAGCCATACATGTTAGTGATGATAAAACCATTCATTTTAAAGGACAAATATTTTTTCGGTTTATTTAGATAATTATCTTAAAAATTAACAGGGAAAATCCCTGTTTGTAATACATTTTTGATTTCTGTCAAATAAACACATTTATTTTCTGCTACCCCTGTAAGCTACCACCAATGAAAATTGTTGTAAGGAAAAGTTGGGTAATTTTCTAGAAACCTGCGGCAACTCCGATTTTGACGAAATTTGGTATAATGGGGTTTTTGGGGCGCTGATCACGAATCTGAAATTTTTGGCGGAAACGTTTCGTTCTTGAGATATTCATCATCAGACTTGAAATTTAAACTAATCCTATTTTTACAATACTCCTCCTTCTTTTTGCACACAATTCTTGATTTAAAGCTAAAGTGGCACACAATATTTGATTTTCACTTTTTAAAACCCCGTTTTTTACGTATTTTACATTATTTTTGCATTAAATTGCATAGCTATACTTTGAATCATTTCAATCCCAGTGTGCTATGAATGTGTATGTATGGTTGCCGCATTATCAAAGAAAAGCCACGCAATTTAATGCAAAAATAATGTAAAAACGTAGAAAAACAGGGGTTTTAAAAGGTGAAAATCAAATATTTTGTGACACTTTAGCTTTAAATCAAGAATTGTGTGCAAAAAGAAGGAATATAGTGAAAATAAGCTTTATTCAAATTTGAACTTTGATGATGAATATCTCGAGAACGAAACGTTTCCGCCAAAAATCTTTCAGATTCTTGATCAGCGCCCCAAACCATCGTATACCAAATTTCGTTAAAATCGGAGTTGCCGCAGATTTCTAGAAAATTACCAAAAGTTGGTCGTCTCGTCAAAATTAAGCTACTCACGAAGAATTTGCTTTTAGTAATGTCTTGGAAAAATGGTCCAGGGCTCCCTAACTATAACCTAATGTGTAAAAAAATATTTTTCTTTTTTTATTATAAACTTGTTACCACAGAACATAGATGTGGTATTGTTTAAAAATAATCTTAGTAATTATAAAATAAAAACCATGGGCTTGTTGATGGCTGACTTGGGTAAAACCTAGTATTTTGTTTTACTTTTTTTTGGGTCAATTGAATCGCCAAAATTGGCAAATCAACTCACATTTAACGTGTGTGTGTAACAAACATTCGCGTTTATGTGTATTCGAGACGTGAATCGAATTAAAAACGCAGTCGATGGCTTTTATTTGTGCCGAGGCTAACACCTTATATCAGTCGACAGTGGCGAATTGCGTAACGCTGGAAATTGTGCGAGTTTATTTATCGATTCGTTTATTTGATAAATTTTTATTTATTATTTTGTTTTATTACAAAATCCGCAACATTTAATTTAAAAAAATCCTATAATAATTCTTTTCATTCTGTTATACAGAATGTTTTCAAAGTTGAGTCACTAACAACTTAAGGTAGTAGATGGGTCCAAATTTAATTCATTCTGAAAGCGATGCTGCCAAGTACACAAAAAATAATAAAGTAAAGAAACCCTTTTATGAACAATGATTTATTGCAGCAAAAAATATTTAACCCGACGAGTTTCTAGTACCACGCCACGTGCCACCGGTTTGATAGTTGGACAGAGGCGAAATAAGAGAATGTTTTGTAAGTAGGTGATACGTGTTTTAGCAATGTATTTTTATTATTTATCTAAATATATGTAATCAAGCTCTGTCCGAGGCTATGTGTATTCGAAAGGACTTGTTTACTTTATCATTTTTTGTGTACTTGGCGGCATCGCTTTCAGAATGAGTTAAATATGGACCTATCTATACTACCGGTGTAAGAATTAATGTTCAGAAAATTATTAAACTTAGCATACTGGTACTTTATAATAAGAATATCAACCAGTTACATTTTCAAAGGTCTACAAAGAACTAAAAAAAGTTATAAATATTATAAAATAATTGCTTTTAACATTGATCCTTATGGGAGGTCGCAGATATTATTTTACTTCAAAAAACTGATGTTAAGATAATAAAAGTTGTAACAACGAAAGAAAAAACAATTCTGTACATTTTGGCTAATTAAAATGCGACCTTTAGAGCTTGTGATGGGAGTAATTAATAAACAATTGAGAAAAATATGACATGAGCCCGAAAAAGTTTATCGAATATGGTTTATGGGGACATAAAATTGATGCCAGTCCAATACGTTTTTCGGTTAGATCCAATGAGTGATAATAAATATCCGCAATAATTAGGAAACATGTTTTTTTCCGAGTGTTTTTAAGTGAACAATTCGACGACCATAATAAGTATCAATATTTACCCAGCAAACACTATTTGCCGGCAATGTACATTTTTCATATTGGGCAATATGATGCCAATATCTTATACGCATTAAAAAGTCAACCCTAAATAAACATTTAATTGCCAATAAATTTTACATGCAGGCGAATTGCCGGCAGCATACAAAAATGGCAATCCTGATTAAATAAAGCACGCGTTTTTGTTGCAGGCAAATAAATATTGGTTTTTTGAAGGCAAACCTTCAACGCATATTCATACTTTTTAAACCATATTATTAACATTGGTATTTAACTAACATTAAAGCAATTTTTTTGATCTGTTTTATTTATAATGGCAGCTAAACAACATTATTTTATGTTTTTTTACATAATTTAAAGGAAATGGCCTTTTCATAACATTTTATTGTTAAAAATCATGCAAATAAAAATTAGGTCAAACAAAATGTTTATTATGTATTTTGGAGCGAATAAAAATAAAATGATGGTAAAATTAGCTACGTTAATTTCGACCGAAAGTGACCGCTTTGTGCATTTGTTTACTACGTGGTTTTCTAGCTTTTTAGTTTCATTTTTAAAGAAAAGAGTTTTTAATAGACATAATTAAATGTATTCATTACCTAATAAGTGTGTGTTGTGTGATTAATTGGTGATGGCTAGTCGAGAAGGCAAGGTATTAAAGTAGACTGTTAGGAGCTGTAAACATTTTGT
Source organism: Listronotus bonariensis (assembly GCA_014170235.1). Classification (NCBI taxonomy): domain Eukaryota; kingdom Metazoa; phylum Arthropoda; class Insecta; order Coleoptera; family Curculionidae; genus Listronotus; species Listronotus bonariensis. The sequence continues at coordinate 24,525 of JACEGR010004861.1, forward strand.
TTAAAACTTTATTAAAAGTTTTAAAGACGTGTTAATAAAAAATATTATATATATTTAATAGTTTTTTTGACATACCGATAGATGGCGTAATGGACAATAAACTACTACGTTTCTGAAATATCTTCGCTTTTTATCGTCTAAACCGTACCCATTAGACAAAAATAATTCGAGAGCCGTCTGCGGTAGGTGATCTCACTTAGCTTTAAAAGAAATATCTTCGGCTAGTGAAAAATCTGCATCTCCAAGTTGGACAGTGTTCCGAGAGATGGTACTTTGCATTGCAAGGAAATTGCATGCAGTAAGGAGTTTTTTCCTATTTTAATTTTCAAATAAAATATCGCATCATTTTAGCTTTAAAAAAAATTATATGCGACAATTTTCGTCAATAAGACGTCAGTTTGCTGCTTGGGAGTATCTGAATTTGCCCACTTTCGTCTTTTTGTTATTTTTTTGCCAATAACTTATTAATGATGGATGCCATCATCTTAAACGCATTTTTTGCCAATAACTTATTAATGACTGATGCCATCACTTTATCTGCAACACGTGGCCTAATAACGGCCAATTGCCCACTTTCGCGTCTTTTTGATACCTCTTTGCCAATGCCTTGCCATTAAAGAGTGTTGGCAATGCCAGTAAATTAAATGTACAACGCCGGCAAAAAATGTTATATGGGTACGTTAGTTTGACAGGTTAGGTGACAAAAACTTGCCATGTTTATCCTTTAATTTATGTGCTACTTGACTTTGTTTTACAAATTTGTTATAACTTTTTCCAGTGACTATTTTGCCTTTTCCATGAAATATATTTTTTTTTGGTAATATGATACATTACAATTTAAAATCTATAACTTGTTTAAAGATGCTTGTGCAGTAGATTTTTGCGTATGTCTTTTTTAGGATAAAGATCAAACAAAATAATATTTGGCTTTTCTTTAAAATAAAGAAAAGTTAAATAAACATTTTAAGAAAATTAAAACTGTTTGTATACTATAAAGAACTATTCTGTCCTTGCATAATAAAGTTAAGATTACTTTAAAAGAAACAAACGAATAAAAAATTTAAGATAAAATTACTTACATTAAAAAAAGGTTTCAAACTCTAAACACAAGTTCATTAGCTCTCGGTTGAAATTATTTTAATCCAATAAAATTAAATTTTAACAAGACGCCAGAACGTGAACTGGGGTAATGGTACGAGGGACATACCGAATATTTCAGAAAAAATATCTAAATTTTTATTATAATTTTTGCAATTTTTGAAATACTGATAGCATAATTAACCTATAAGTAAATTAGCATTTGTTAGGGTATCACGTACCATAAAAAGCAAAAAGAAGAGTATGGGCACATGTGTAATGATGATTCGCAAAATGCATTTTGGATATTTTTTACGAAACATTATTTTTTTCAGATTGGTAAGGGTGTTGGAAAATGTATTTAGTATGTGTTTATACAAATAGGAACTTTTTTTTGTTTTTTTTGGTCCTTATAATTTTTGACGATATAAGGCTCCACGAGAGTAAGGTGCTTAGGGCAGTACTTTTAGTAGTTTGAAATACGTTTTTGCTCATGCATAGTAACTATAAAATGGGATTTTACGAAAAAAAAAAACTAGATGATAGAAGATGCCTTTAACAAAGGTGTCTAAGAACCTAAATTTTTTTAAATAGCATTTTTTTATATTGCTGTTAAACAACATTTAGTTTACGAAATTTATTTAGATTCTAGTTGGTATCGGTAATTTAACTCGCCCACAAGCGAAAATGTATTATTATTATTTCTTAGTTTATAAGATGTTTAAAAAAAAACTAATTAAAATATTTTTTTCAGGTAAGTCGTAAGGAACTTTTTGCCTTTAAAAGGTAAGTAGTTTTTATTAGACGATAGAATATTATTTTTGGTAAAAGCTTTGTTTTAAGACTTATTGTTATTATTATAAGCAAAATCTATACCCATACAATATAATAACTTTTTTTATCTCGCGTGCAATAAAGTTCACTTTTCCGCACTAGTGTTACATTTTTATTATCTCTACAGCTTTAAGTTATAAGCACTAAGTTTAGTTAGATTGATTAGATAATAACAGTATAATTCACTTCAGAGTAAAAAGCGTGAGGTGCATTTTACTATTTTTTCATAACTTTTCCCTCATAGATATTTACAAATGAAATAATTATAACATTTAATATATTAAGCACCCCACGCTTTTTTCTCTGAAGTGAATTATTCTGTTATTATCTTAAATTTTATTATAATTCTATTTTGAGGTATATAATTATGATTCATTGTTTGACCTTTTATTACTGTAATACAAACTCTTTGTAATGAAAAATTATTTTTCTAATTTTTAGTTCGGTTGCATATAAAAGCGTGTTTTTTTAGTTTTTTGAAACTATTATTTATTTTAGATTGATTTAAACTATAATTAATTTTGTGAAATTTAATACCTTAAGCACAAACAAAGCCAATGTTCTTTATAATTCATTCACACCATGGCACAGTCATACTTAGTTCACCTTGACTGATATTTTCCCATATATCCTGCAACCGGAATAAATATATATTTATACGGGGTGATTAAAAACTTAACCATAAAATTTAAGATGGCTTTGGCCGTAAATACCTTGTATCAGCAGAAATTATTATAGGATTAACAACGAGTAAATATCAGAATTTATATATATATATATATATATATATATATATATATATATATATATATATATATATATATATATATATATATATATATATATATATATATATATAATATTTAATTAACCTAAAAAAGTTGAAAAATGAGGCATGCAAATTAGTTTTTTATGGATTATACCATACCTATGCTATTTAGCTATACTTGGTTCTGGTAGGTCAACATTAAGCTAGCAGAAGACCGTAAAAAAATTATTTACCTCTTGCATGTATAATAATAAATGTTAAGTACAGAAAATAAAGCATTTCATCCCACAATTCTTTGGTCCTGCATGAATTGATTTGAAATTTTAACAGAAGGGAGGAGAATGGCCCAAGGATCAAAATCTATATCGAACCGAAGAGCGCCAAAACCCTAGGGGTGGTTTGCCATTCCATCTCGAGGGTGAAATTTTTTATTACATTTTAACCACAGAAATCAATAAAAAAGTAATTCTAAGCAAAAAATGTTCCATAATTTTGTTTTTATAAAATAATATTTTTCAAATTCTTCGAAAAATGCAGCATTTTCCCGGTCAAAACTTTAAGTCTATCAAATTTAAATCACCTGCGCGAAACAAAAGTTACTTTTTATGGACGACGCGTGTTTTTGCGCTTGGGTACTTACTAGTCATCACCTGTCGTCACCGATGGTTCACGCGCGAGCATAATTTATTAACGCGTTGTTTGGGTTTCCCGTCCGCTGTACGGGGAGCACGGTGGAAGAGGGCAGAGTTGGGTCGTATTCGAATACTGAGTATTCTGAATAGTATTTAGAATACAATTTGCCGGTATTCGAATAGTATTCAAAAACATTTGTGTGTTTGGTGTTCGGTAGAATACTTTTTGGTTAGTATTCGGGATTCTGTATTCGAATACTTTTTTCTTCCAAATATTCAAATATTCGGTATTCGAATACTTTATTTTTCCGCTATTCGTATTCGAATACCGATTTTCAGTATTCGACCCAACTCTGAAAGAGGGAACTAATTTCGTATTTTGCCACGGCCATTAAATGCGCATGTTTGGATACGCACCGATTTGTCTATGGTAGAGGAGCCCAAGAGGGGATTTCGGAATTTACTACAGCGCGCGCAAAAAACAAAAATATATCCATCAGAAATTTTCGAGCGCGTCAGATTAAGATAGGATGAGGTAATTACATGCTAAGCAGTGTATATTCCACTAATCTGATAATTTGAGAGTGACGTAAAAAAGCGGAAGGCTATAAAATTGTAAAAAAACGTCATTTTAACAGTCTCGAGCGTGGCTATTTTTTTGACAGATTTGAAAATCTATGGCCGCTTGCCCCACCGATGAAAAGGTATACATTAAATAACATATTTTTACTCTTAAATAATATAAATATAATATAAAATTTTTATGATATAGAAGCCTAAAAAGCCTAAAATAATGGTTAAAGAAAAACGAATTTATCTTAATTGGGTTGTTGGCTTACTTAAGTTTACAGAACATCTGAAGGTTTTTTTAAATACGATGATCAAACAAAAAATAGATTTTGGTAATAAAATAACCTAAAAGGCGCTCCAATAGGATTAAAAATTAAAGTATGGCTGTGCTAGCTTAGGTAAAATACGATTAGAGAGAGCTATTATCTCAAACCCATTTGCTCGTAAATCCGAACAAAAAAATCAGATTATCACATTAATATAATCACGTTAACCACCCAGTCTGGCAGAAATCAATAAGATAAAGATCCAGCCTATATATTTAAGACCTTCTCATTCCCCAAAAAACATTTTAAATCTTTTTTCCTGGCGGTCGTGACCTTCACCTTCCATCGTCGTCCGTAGGCACCCTACCCCATCCGGGGAAATATTCGATTCTCCGAAAAGAGGTACAGGGAGATACGGGGATCGGACAGTGTAGATGGAGGGGTGAAAGGAGTGCTGCTCTCCCGGAAAAGCAAAAGCGATAGCGCACCAGTCTTGGCGTTGAGGTAGGTCGAGCATGCGCACATACAGGAAACGGGAATCTGCTAGAAAACGCGTAGGAACACGCAAATTATCGGTTCGTCGATGTTCGAAAACATGTAGAGGTGGAAAATTGATTTGATTTAGTTTTTTTCGGAGAAATATTCGACGCCACTCAATACTAAAATAAGACGTGTATATTTTTTTATAAAGGCTGTATCTACAGAAAAATTGGTAATAAAATAATTTTTAATAAACATTTTTGCTTGTAAAAAAACATGATTTACAAAAGAAAATGCTGATTATGTATACCAAAAACATGATTTTTTTGCAATTGCTTTCTGCTTATTTTTAATTTTAGAACCATATGTCAATTTAAATTTCTTTTGACTTATATTAGCGGGTGAAAATGCAGACATTATCGATAACTTTATTCCTTTTTTTTTTTTTTTCACCCTTTCGGGGTCATCCTACCCAGGTCCGACGACCGCCCCCTAGGTGGTGGACTGCAGCCTAAAGGCTTATTGTACCTTAACCCCTACTCCTTCTCATTCACACACCATTCATTCCATAACTTGGATGGTTGTTGCTCGGTCCGCATCCCCGAGCAGAACACCGTGTGCCGTTGCCCAAAACACCGCTGTCGCCGGACACCCATCCAAATTATGGGCGCGCATTCCACTGCTTAACTCCGGAGATCGACGCTTGCCGATACAACCAAAGCAGCCACAAGCGCGCCTTTTATTCCTTTTACTGGAATATTAAAAAATCATTAAACCGATTTGGGTGGTATATCAGAAATTAATGATTTTGAATTTATTACTAAATATCGTAAAAACCTCTTAAATTAAAAACAAAAAATAATTTTATGATTTACTACTCAATATCTCCTCCCCCTCCAAACCCCTCCCCCATTCTCCCCTTCCCCCTTCCCCTGCACCCATACTCGACAGAGTTTTCCAGCGATAAAAAATTGTGATGAAAGCATTTTAAAATTTTAAAATATATAATTATTTTAGCCAAATTATAAGGTTTAAAAAAGTGTTTTGTAATTTTTATTAACAAATTTTCTTAATAAAATTTTACTTAAAAATTAAAAAAGTTGACTCCTAAAGAAGCATCATATTTTTGAAGTTTTTGCGAACCCTGTATACAAAAAAAATAAAGGTAATTCCTAGCCGGGTAAAATAACTTTTAATCGTGTTGGGAGACAAGTTATAATACTAGTTTTTGGGACGGAAATGAAAGTTTATTGCTATTATTTATTATTATTATTATTATTACTTTTCTCCGCCATAGCTGACGAAAGCATGTATAAAGCCTAAGTACCAGCCACCACAAGTATAGGGTTTTTAAATATTTTACCTAATTGCATTTTATGCACTACCCCTCCTCCTTTTCCTCCCTCTCTTTCCCATTAACTTCTAGGTAATGCCATCTAGACAAAGAGCTATATTTTAAGATAGAATAAAGTAGCTTATTTTAAACACTTCAGTATGAAATTAGTGTAGAAGTATTAAAAGAAAAATGTCCAGTAACCAAAAGAACATTTTACTAATCAGAAATAATCAAGAATACCAATTTAAAGAATTTTAGAGTAAAATTTACAAATAAAAATTTCAAGATGGCTGCCTAGTGCCATCTTGGGAAAAAAAATTACCCAAGTACCTTAATATTTATATTAATTATATATATATATATATATATATATATATATATATATATATATATATATATATATATATATATATATATATATATATATATATATTAATTATATAGTATTTAAACGCCAGTTTTATGTTTAAAAGTTTTACTTGTTTAAATTGATATGGTTGGTTGGTTGGTTTAAGGCGAGGTTGGTCATTTGATTAGGTTTGCACTGTTGGCCTAATTGGCCCTATTGGCTTATTGTGCACCCCTTTCTTGTTACAGAAGTCCACTGCCCTTTATCATGTTTAGTAGATTTCTTCCAAGATGTTCATGCTGGAGAGGGTTCCCGCTATGTATGTTCCCAAATAGACTGTGTCTTGCGTGTCAGTACAATGCAGTTGTATATTATGTGTGGGGTTGTTTCCTCCTCTTCCTCTTTCCTTAGATGATAGTGTCCTGTCAGAAGTCTCTACTTTTGTGGAGTGCGCTCCAGCTGGAGGACCTCAGTTTTTAGTTCCTTGGTAGGATCGCTCAGTGTCTCCTTCGTATGTCTTTGGCCAGGTAATGCATGCCAACGAGCAAGATATTGTTATTGAGACCATCTGCTTCTCGTTGTTTTCGTCACCTTTTTGGGGCAGTTCGAGTACTGGCTCTGGACCGTTGAACCTTCTAGACGACCCAGCTCTCGCTAGTTTATCTGTTTTTTTATTGCCTTCTATTTCCGAGTGTCCAGGAACCCACAGAATTCTATCCTGTTGTTCCTGCGGTGAGCTCTTTGATACTATTTGAGCACTCCATCGTGATTTTGGATGTTATACGATGGGCATCCAAGGCTTTAGAACAGCCTGGCTGTCTAAGAGAATGTAAATGATGTGGTTGTGATACCCTCTCCTCATATTCTCTTTGAACGCATGCTAGAATAGCATATATTTCTGCCTGGTATACAGTGGCTTGCCTTCCTAATGGAAGGCTAAAAGTCGCTTTGGGCCTTGCCCCCAAATACACCAGCACCTACTCCATCATCCGTCTTTGAGCCATCAGTATACCAAACCAACCCTCTGTCAAGTGATGGAGGTCTTCCATTTGTCTATATGTCAGGATTACGAATTGATATGTTCAAGAAGAGTAAAGGGGCGGGGGCACATTAAAAAAATGGAGTGTATAATAAAACGTAAAATTATAAATTAGATATAAAAATATGTAATACAAATTTATTATTTTTATAAATATATTTTTATATTGAATTCTTTACTTTTCGCTGAGGGTATTCTAAAAAAAAACGATCATTACTAAAAATAATGACTGTTTGTTTTTTATATTGCTGACCACACAATTTTACATAAACGTAGTCTAGAGGTTGGGGTAGGTCGCGCAAGCGCTCTATTTTAGCGATATTATTTTTATATCTATGGGGATGATTTCAACGATTTTGTATCATAAAGACTTTACAAATTACATGTTTGATATGTAAATTTGGATTCCATTTTAAACTGTAGACTAGTCTTGATAACATTAATCAGGGGATAGTTGCGAGATATTATTTGTTTATACAGGGTGTTTCACAACTTATCCGACAAAATTTAAGGGCTGATTCTACAATGAAAAATAAGAAAAAAACTTCATCAAAATAATGTCCTAAACGTCTGAGATTTTGAACTATTTTAAATTTTTTAAAAATAATAATGTTTTTATAATAATTTTAAACCAATATAGATATTAAAAAAATTAGGAGTACGCCTCCTATAAATCAAAAGACACTTTTTGGCATAAATAAAAAACAATTTTTACCAGTGTCGTCCATGAAAGGTGTATTTATTTAGAAAAAAATGGTACGCCACTGCATTTTTCTAAAATAAAAATAATTTTTAAAATTCCCATTAAGTTTGGAACATCTTTGATTTTTGATTTTTTTTTATTTAATGCACAGTTATCGCGTAAATAAATAAAAACTATTTCTCGGCATGGTCAAATCCCTATCTAGTTAAAGAATAAATAAACAAAGGTGAATTTTTACTGCAAAATTTGATATCATCGAAACGAAATGACCATACCGAGAAATGGTTTTGTTTATTTACTCGAAAAACCGTGCATCAAATAAAAAATTTAAAAATCAAATTTGTTCTAAACTAAGCGAGGATTTTTATTTTTGAAAACTGCAGTGGCGTACCATTTCTGGTTAAAAACTAGTCAGCTTTAACCTCTCTGGGACGGCACTGGTAAAATATTTTTTTTTATGTGCTAAGAAATGTGTTTTTGTGCATAGAATGCGTCTCTCAATTTTTTTAAATATCTAAATTAAAAAAAAAAGGTTTTCTTTTAAATATTTCACACACCGTAGTTCAAAAACCAAGACGTTTAGGATTATGTTTTAAGTTTTTGATTGTCTATAAAATGGTGCCCCCACCTTTGCGATATCTGTCAAAACAAAAGTTACGATGTAAATAAATTTTAAGTTTTAGGTAAAGTGCCCTCAGGCGGTATTTAAAAAAGTACTTTTGACTTAAAATTTTGAAATCTGCAAAGCTCGATTTGTGTGCCAAATATCAACTGGATTGGTTAAAAAATAAATGCAATATAGCGAAAAAAACCAAAATAAAAATTGAACTTTGACGGCTTGTAACTCGAAAACAAATAGAAAATTAAATGAAGCTTTACCCTTATTTTTGTCAAGTAGAATCACCCCCTTAAGTTTTGTGATCGATTTTTGAATCACCCTGTATAGTATTCTCCAGGCGCTTAAGAATGATGTGCCACACGACACCCCTTTCCATTTATTTTTTTTCCTAAGATGGCGCCTATCCGCCATCTTGATTGCCAGAACTATCAGTTTTTACGTCAAAAGGTAGTTTATATCCTCGATTTAGTCAAACCCAAACTTTATAAAGAAAAAATTGAAGGTATAAAAGTTACTTGGAGGGGAGGGGAGGGATATTTACGTCAACACTGTATTGTTCTCTTCTCTGGAAACTCTACGTTTCAAATTGAATAAGTTATTTTCCGTCCGTTACCCGGGAAATTTAAAGATGGTAAACAACCAAAAAACAGTTGGCTATTGATTATAGCGTGGGATCTGCGAACTACGCAATATCCAGGCTTTGTGAACGTTGTTTACCAAAACGGGGAGTTGGGAAATATTAGTAATTTCCAACTACACATAACACATTTCACCTTCGGGCAGGGCACCAGATTTATTTCTATTTTAAGAAGCATTTGTTACCATAGTTAATGGAAGATAATATTTAAATGGAATTTTTCTTAAAATAGAAGGGTTCCTTATTAATTTGGTTTTTATCAAAATATTAGAAATTGAAGATATGCTCTATATTGGTTGGGCAGATTCAGTTATTCTATGGTCTTTTTGTTCAATTTCAATATTTAAAGAGAGATATAATGCGAATTTGGCACAAATTTGTAGCATCGTTATATAATTTTTTAGAAAAATACCTATTCCTCTACAACCCTGTTAACGGGGTTAGGTGGTGAAAAAATACAGCGTCTCTACTTAAGTTCCCACTTTTTCACAAAACTTTTTTATTATTAATTTTACGCAAATAAATTATTTTCTATATAAAAATATTAATTTGTAGCAAAGGTATAAAAGTTATGTTAAAAAAATATGAATATTGCTCAAGAGGAAAGAATCTTTATTTTTTATAAAATCGAAAAGATTTATAAAAAAAGACGTTAAGGATTAAAAATAACATTCAAATATGCAAACTTGTTCATTTTCAGGAAAAAACTTTTTGTTTTCACAAGAAATAGCAAATTTAAAATATATTATCATTATCATTATACATATATAATAAAACTAAGTTGATAAAATGTGCGTGCCGATAAAACTTGAAAAGGAGTCCCGATACGATAAAGGACTTATATAGTGTGATAGCCCTTTATCCCCCTCGAACAAGAAAGTTCCCGTTTTACCCTAAAGGGCGTATTTTTAAAGATATAAGGAATCTTCCAACCCTTTAACTTGGAAATTAAGTATAGTGGCGCCATCTGTTGTCGAGTATTTGAACTTCATTCAGAACAACGGTTATTTGGGCCTCATATCAACTCCCGAGCGAAGCCGGGAATCATAGCTAGTATATAATAAAACTAAGTTGATAAAATGTGCGTGCCGATAAAACTTGAAAAGGAGTCCCGATACGATAAAGGGACTTATATAGTGTGATAGCCCTTTATCCCCCTCGAACAAGAAAGTTCCCGTTTTACCCTAAAGGGCGTATTTTTAAAGATATAAGGACTCTTTCAACCCTTCAACTTGGAAATTAAGTGTAGTGGCGCCATCTGTTGTCAGTATTTGAACTTCATTCAGAACAACGGTTATTTGGGTCTCATATCAACTCCCGAGCGAAGCCGGGAATCATAACTAGTATATAATAAAACTAAGTTGATAAAATGTGCGTGCCGATAAAACTTGAAAAGGAGCCCGATACAATAAAGGGACTTATATAGTGTGATAGCCCTTTATCCCCCTCGAACAAGAAAGTTCCCGTTTTACCCTAAAGGGCGTATTTTTAAAGATACAAGGACTCTTTCAACCCTTCAACTTGGAAATTAAGTGTAGTGGCGCCATCTGTTGTCGAGTATTTGAACTTCATTCAGAACAACGGTTACAGCAGTGGTTAGGTTTTATTTTGAAGTTAAAGCGATATAATTTTAGTTATTCATTATCAAGTTAAAAGATTGCATATATACATATATATATATATATATATATATATATATATATATATATATATATATATATATATATATATATATATATATATTTCCAATATTTCTTTCTACTTTTTACGTCATAGTTTATTTTTTTATTTCAACTACCACGTAATCTCATATCAACTCCCCGAGCGAAGCCGGGAATCATAGTTAGTTATAGAAATAAAATTAGGGAATAATTCTTCATAGGAATTAATTACATATTTTTTAAAATCTTTATTTGTGTATACTTAGTTTTTCCTAGGGATAAACCATTGTGCGACGCCCTAATAAATCGTACCCTAACCTCAAGACCTCTATTTAATGACAGTTTTCACCACCCACCTCACACCACAGCTCACTCCCTTTCGATTTTTCCATGCCCTTGACGCCCTTGACCTTCACCCCTACCCGCGCCACTTCCCCGGCATTGAGACCTACCCCAACTCATAGATCCAGCCGTGTCTAGGCGTCGCCCGACGTCGCGACGTGCTGGCAGGGTAAAAGTCCGCATAATGACAGCGTCTGGGGTAAATGGTTAAAAAAAAGGTGCTGGGATCCAGACGACTGATGAAAGCATTGTAACGGGAGATTGGATCAGCTTTGTGTCTCAGGGAGTAATTAATAGGCCGGATAGTATGTGATTAATTGAATTTTGTAAAAACTTAATGGTATTGGTTATAAAATACAGGGTGCTCGACAAATGCGTTAGAAAATTTTAAGGGTTCATTCTTAGGGCTGTAAAATTAAAAAAAAACATCGATATTGATAAATATCGTTTTGGCTAATATCGATCATTTGATATATCGAAGAGTAAAATATCGATATTTGAGAAAGAAAAATGTATCGATAAATTATCTAATATTACAAAATATATATATATATATATATATATATATATATATATATATAAATATATATATGTATATATATTTTCTTACAGGTAGTGGGTAAATAAATACGGTATATTAGTAAAAATAGCCTTGATACTTTAGTGTTTTTTTATTCTATTGCACAACATTTTTGACAGTTTTAAAAATTTAAGCAAAAAAATCTCTTTTTATTTTTGACTGATTTACCACAAATATCGAAACTATTCGATATCGATGTATCGATATATGAAGATTATCGATATTTAATTTCCGATATATCGATATTTTAAAATAATCAATATATATCGTTGCCATCCTTATTCATTCTGCAATGTAAAGTAATGTTAATAAGTTCTTTGCTAAAATGTTGAATACACTATAAAATGGCGCCCCCAGCTTTGCGATATCTGTCAAAATGAAAAAGTTATGATGTAAATAAATTTTAAGTTTTAGGTAAAGTGCCCTCTGGCGGTATTTAAAAAAAGTACTTTATCTTAAAATCTTAGAATCTGCAAAGCTCGATTTGTGTGCCAAATATCAACTGGATTGGTTAAAAAATAAATGCAATATGGCGCAAAAACCAAAATAAAAATTGAACTTTGACGGCTTGTAACTCGAAAACGAATGACATTTTGAAAAAAATTATATGAAGCTCTACCCTTATTTTGTCAATTAGAATCACCCCTTAAGTTTCGTGATCGATTTTTGAATCACCCTGTATAAAAGCATTTTTGCCAAGCTGAGTCTATTGTTTTCTGTATGTATATCTACTTGTTTAAATAAAACAGATTTTCTTACTTATCCCTGCTTCTTTTTATCCATACTTTGAGTGTAGTATTGGTAAAACATTGTTACCTTATTTGTGAAGTAGAATCACCCCCTTAAGTTTCGTGATCGGTTTTGAATCACCCTGTATTTCTGGAGGCATGAAAAGTGCTTTTGAATTTATCCAAATTAATTTGTCCCATTTTCCTCTATTTCTGTGAATCCGCGCTCGGTGCGGTCTTGGTGCAGTTATGTGTGGCTAGACCTTTATTCCTTAAGTTATTTAGAGTCGAGCCAGGATGTATAATGTATAACGATGTTGTAAAATTGTTGTTAAAAAAGTTTTTTTTCCTTCTAAGTTTAGGCCGAACGTCTGCAAATTCTATTTAATTGTAATAAACATTATTTTAGGGCTCTTATTCTTAAGCCAATAACAAATTACTAAATCACGTAAAGATTGTGAACTTTGCTGCAACACCAATGTTTGTCTTTTCTAAAACGAAATCGCACCTTAATAAGAAGCATCTTCTTTATTTCAATATTAAAAATAATTTGGCAAAAAATACAGCATTTTTCGCATTTTATCATAGGTCAAGAAAAAGTTATCTAAAAATATTTTTTTAGTGCATTTATTTGTCGTTTACATAAAATCGCAGTTGCGTTGACATATCACTGGGGGCGGGACGATAAAATAAATATTAGCTTTGTTCGCGGGTCTGGTAATGAACTGATTCTGAACCAGAACCGAACTGGTTTAGAATTGTTTTAAAGCCCATGTCTAGTTATTTATTAGTTCGGAATTTGTATTTACTGCGAACGATTTTCTATACAGCTGAGGATGTATTCTAACCTAGCCTTTTGGTTAGAATTTTTCATGGTTAAATTGGGTACTACCCAAAAAAAAAAAAAAAATTCAAGGTCTCTCGGCGGAAGACGAGGGATTCCCTGCCTCCTCTCGTTTTTAACATAAGTATGTTTATTTAACTAAAGATAAAATTCAAACAACAAGAAATGGTAAAATTTTGTAATATTGCCTATATTTTTTAATTAAATCTTTATTTATTTTATTGCATACATACATTCATACGGAATACAATTAAAAATCCTTTGTTTATATACGCTCAGAATCACAAAAATATAAAAAAATATTCAAGGTATATTAACCCGCATAAAATGTGACAGAAACATCTAAACTGTAATACAACGGTTTATTTCTGTACCACAAAAACAGAAAACAGGTGACCATGTCGACAATGCGCATGAAATTCCGAACTGAACATAAAATTCCAACAAAAATCCCAGGACTGCTAATCAGGTTACGAACCGGTAACGAACTGATTCCATTGTAACCCGCGAACACAGAACTGTTACTAAAAATTCAGGATTTTACTAACCGCGAACGCTGCTTTTTCACTGCGCATGTGAATAGTCCCAGAACCGGTTCAGAATCGAACCCGCGAACAAAGCTATTAAGGAAGAGTCGATATATTTATTAATGTTTTTATGCACCTGCTTAAATTTTTTTTGGCAAGAGTACAAACTAATTTTTTGTTTTATGTTCTTATAATATTTTTTCATCTAATGTTACTTTTAAAAATTAAGTATTTTAAAATAATGTGGGCGGTAGTTCGTCAAGATACATTTTTTGAGATTTTTTAAATTTGAGGCAAAAATACTTGACATGTTTTTTTTAAAACAAACTTTATTTTTTAACATCTGTTTATAAACAGAGTGTTTTCTAACTACGGTAAACTAATTTAGAGCATATTTCTAAGCTAATTTTATGAAAAAGGGTTAATCTAAACGTAAGTCCGGAAGTACACCGCATTTTTCACGATATAGATAGGGTATTAAAATTTTAAAAACTTTGGTTTTAATTAATTTATTTAAGTATTTCGTATCCGATTTTGATGTTATTAGGCTTTTTGTAGTGCTAAAACTTGATTATATATATTTTGTTCATTGGCGCCTCAAGTGGTACTTAAACGAATTATTTAAAAATAAAATGTAAGCTACTGACTTTTTGTGCAATTATATATATATATATATATATATATATATATATATATATATATATATATACAGGGTGTCCCCATTTTGGTTGTCCCTTATGGGAAACTTGGAAACCATAAGAGATATTAAAAATCTGATACCCCATCCTCGAGCTCTTTTTGGAGAAAACATTTATGGTAAAAACAGATCATCGCTATCGCGAAGCGTTTCAGAGATACAGGGTGATTCTCGATTTTTTCACTTTTTGAAAAGGCCCTGTAGCTTTGTTGTTATTACAGATACGAGAAAACTAATTGCACATTATAGAGACATTTTTTTCCGTAGAATCCAGTGGCGTAGCCAAAAAATTTTGAGCTGTCATTTTTGACATATGACCCAAACATGTTTTTTTGATAGGGACACCCTATAAATGATTAGGTAATTAAATTGCTTGTTTTTTTCTGATTAAAATAATATATCATAATAGGTGGTTTAATAAATTTTTACGTCAAATATTGGAAAAATTATGATTTTAAAGACGCATTTTTTTATTTTAAACTTTAAAAATTTCCTACCACTTTATTTATAAATATATAAGTATTAAATTTTGGTAAATAATATATATGATGGTAGAAGATTATTAATACGCATAATAAAATGATACACGGTGTCTCAAAAAATTAAAATGTTTTGTTTATTTTTAACTTTAAAAATTTCCTACAATTTTATTTATGAATATATAAGGATGAAATTATGGTGGATAATATATATGATAAGGAATAATATTATTATATATATATATATATATATATATATATATATATATATATATATATATATATATATATATATATATATATATATATATATAAATGATACAGTGTGTCCCAAAAATTAAAAATAATTATTTTTATGTTAAAATTTAAAAATTCATAGCGTCCTTATTTATGAATTTGAAGCAAAAAATTTTGGTTCTGTATTAGTATGATAATGTTGTATAAAAAAATTAAAATCAAAGGTATACAGGGTGTGTCAAAAAATTTTCGATTTTTTTTGGACTTTAAATTTTTTTTTTTGTTTTTTTTTTGCTCTATTGGTAAAGTTGACATGGAGAATCCATAAGAAATAAAAAAAATAAAAAATCAAAAATTAAAAAAAATTGATAAATTTTTAAGTTTAATTAATATAACTTGTTTATTATTGTTGTTGTAAACTAATTTTTTGTTTTTTTTTCTACAAAATAGTCTCCTGAGCTAAGGGATGACAGATTCCTTTTAAAACAAAAATACAAAACAATTTAAAAAACAGATAGAAGCCGCAATGCGTCTTTAAAATCATAATTTTTCCAATATTTGACGTAAAAAATTTATTAAACCACCTACTATGATATATTATTTTAATCAGAAAAAAACAAGCAATTTAATTACCTATTCATTTATAGGGTGTCCCTAATAAAAAAAAACATGTTTGGGTCATATGTCA
This sequence comes from Listronotus bonariensis, assembly GCA_014170235.1. NCBI lineage: Eukaryota > Metazoa > Arthropoda > Insecta > Coleoptera > Curculionidae > Listronotus > Listronotus bonariensis. The sequence goes on from JACEGR010004861.1 coordinate 40,619, forward strand.
AAAATGACAGCTCAAAAAAATTTTTGGCTACGCCACTGGATTCTACGGAAAAAAGTGTCTTTATAATGTGCAATTAGTTTTCTCGTATCTGTAATAACAACAAAGCTACAGGACCTTTTCAAAAGTGAAAAAATCGAGAATCACCCTGTATCTCTGAAACGCTTCGCGATAGCGATGATCTGTTTTTACCATAAATGTTTTCTCCAAAAAGAGCTCGAGGATGGGGTATCGGATTTTTAATATCTCTTATGGTTTCCAAGTTTCCCATAAGGGACAACCAAAATGGGACACCCTGTACAGTGTGTCCAAGATAAGGATCCTAAGCATGGGAATTTCAGTACCTATTGGAGATACAGCTTATGTTAAATTAGGAAAAAGTTATGTTTTTTACAACTTATTTACATGCCGTTTAAAAACTTGAAAAATTTTTATGGCCTGCTGAGATATTTGACAAAAACAAAAATTTGACTTTATCGATTTTATTTTTTCTGTCTTTATTTGAAGAGATATAAAACAACTAATAACACTTTTCCATTGGCACTTTTTAGCTACTACATGATGGTATTTTTAGATTTTATAACCGACGTTTCGTTTTCAAGAAACCATCATCAACTTTATTTTTTTGTATGGCTCGAAAAAAAAGTACACCTGTATCTGATCCCATTTTTTATTAAAAATTCAACGATGTATCACATGTCATATTTAAATTTTTAGTTAAAAGAAAAATTGCATTTTTTCTATTTTTTTAAAGTTAATTTTTAAGTAGGTCTTGCAAACAAATGCTTGGACGTTAATACCTGTTACCGTATTTGAAACATAATTTTATATCATTATAAAATAGTATTTGTCGTTATTACCCTATTTCGAGTTGTTGTTTTTATAGCAATTGTTCTTATTGTTTCTGTTGTCTTTATTATTGTTTATTGGTGAATAGTTATTATCGTCGGGTTGAAATTATAGCAATGAAGAAAAGTTTTTGTGCCATAAAAATACTGTAAATATAGCGGCAATGTATCTTTATACATATCCAGAAAGAAAACATGAAATTCCTTTCTTACAGCTGGCTGGAAATTTAAAAAGCTAGTTTTATCTCGAAAAAAGGAACCTTTAGAAGAAACCCCAAATAATTTATACACGCAGTTATTGAGAACCCTAAGATATCAACTTAGCAAATTAAACAAAATGTAGGAGTAGCCAAATCCACAGCTCAATTTCTTTTGCGTAAAAATAGATATCACCCCTATAAATTTAAGATTTGCCAAGGACTTAAACCGGGAGATTTCGAACGCGCCGATATTTTTGCGAGTGGTATACACGCGCGTGTAAAGAAAATTTAAATTTCTCTTCAAAAACAATATGGTCCGACGAAAGTATGGTCACTAATCATGGTATCTTCAATCGTCGCAATACGCATTACTAGGCTCAACAAAATCCGCGTGTTAAGAAAATATCGAAACATCAAGAACGTTTTGGGTTTAATATGTGGTGTGGAATTTTAGGAACTAAAATACCAGGTCCATGTATTTACCATAATTCATTAATTGCAGAAATGATACCTTCATTTATTTTTGCAGCACAAAATGTAGCAAGTTAGCATGTCAAAGTTATCTTCATGGCTATAATGGCCATCCTGCATATTCGACCGTAATAATACAATAAGATATTAGCTATTCACCAATAAACAATAATAGAGACAACAGTAACAATAAGAACAATTGCTCTAAAAACAACAACTCGACAAACAGGGTAATAACGACAAATACTATTTTATAATGATATTAAATTATGTTTGCAAGGCCTACTTTAAAATAACTTACAAAATGGTACGAAGACCAGCCAGGTGATGATTTTCATACTTAGCATGCTATGACTCATCACTATACTTTAATGCATCCAAAACACAATCATGTTCCTTGTCGCGAAAAGAGTCATCAAATACTCATCCTCTACTTATGAGCGGCCAAGTTTTACAGAGGAAAGACACCTTTAATCTTGTGGGCGTCAATTTGAAAGTAACCTTAACTGGCATAAACACATTGTATCTATAGCCACGTCAGCTTCAAAAAGCTTGATTTCTCTTTCGAGCCAAAAATTATTTTTCCCTTCTAATTTATACACTTTATATGTGTCCCAAATCCGACCTCCCTTGAAATATTGTTCTCATATCTGGGGCATGGCGTCCCCCACAACCCTAAGCATTCTTGATTCTATTCAAAGAAAGAGCTATTCGTCTCATTAATGATCCTTCACTTACAGAAAGGCTTCCCTCTCTTGCACATCGTCGGGCTGTGGGGATTTATCGCTTTTTTATAGGTACTTCCATGGCTTCTGCTCCTAAAGAATTGTCTAGTATAGTTCCTTTTACTTACGGTTCCCAACAGAGAAACTAGTGGTTCCGCGCGTATGCATCCTTATACGGTCCAACTGGACAGGCCCCGAATTTCCCACTTTGTTCGTTCTTTTATCCCTAGAGTTTCTAGGTTGTGGAACCTGCTGCCCGCGGAGGTCTTTCCCTTCTTCCCCAAATCTTCAAGTATTTAAGTCCCGTGTCAACAAACTCCCTCTTACCTCGCTTAAGACACTCACGGTACGTTAGTATTTAGGTTTTTACCCTCGTGGTTTGTCCAGAAATAAAAAAAATACAAATTTTCAGCCTTACAGGTTTAACGTTACTCGAAGGGTTCACTAGCTCTGGTACTATTATTAAATATTTAAATAATAAAAAACAACAATTAATTTAATATCAGAGTAGGCAAATAAATCTATAGCCGGTACCACCTTCCTTTAAAAAAATATAACACCCACTTTAGTAATTAAGTAAAGAATGCAAACATTTTGACTGTAGAGGGATGGTCCACTTGACACTACGACAGGTGATTGATTTAATAAGATACTCCCAGTGGTCCACTTAAATCACTTGACCGAGTTTTAGGAATTTCGCTGAAAATTCGTTTTAAAATTCTTCCCGATTCCTCAGGGACTTTTCACACGGTATAGGATCAAATACAAAATATGATAAAGTGAAAATATGGATAAGGTGTCGGGTGACCATTAAAGAGAACAGGACACGTTTTTAAAAGAGAATGTTTTGATATTTGATTGTCTTTGGGGGTATAAAGTGTTTAGCGCCACCAGGTTGTCATCTTTGAATTTACTGTAGTTAATAAAATGTTTTTAGTAAATATCTAACTATTTTTATAATATAGAGTCCAGCAAATTGGTAAGTAGAACTAATCCACAGACCTTATAGTTTCCCTTTATAATGACTAAAAAATGACTAGTTGGTAGATATTGTATACATAATAAACAGAAAAAAAAATAACCGATTTCAAAACAATAAATAGCTTTGTTCGCGGGTTTGATTCTGAACCGGTTCTGGGACTATTCGCATGCGCAGTGAAAAAAGCAGATTCGCGGTAAGTAAAATCCCGAATTTTTAGTAACAGTTCTGTGTTCGCGGGTTACAATGGAATCAGTTCGTTACCGGTTCGTAACCTGATTAGCAGTCCTGGGATTTTTGTTGGAACTAAAAGATCAGTTCGGAATTTCATGCGCATTGTCGACATGGTCAGCTGTTTTCTGTTTTTGTGGTACAGAAATAAACCGTTGTATTACAGTTTATTTGTTTCTGCCACTTTTTATGCGGGTTAATATACCAGTTGAATATTTTTTTTATATTTTTGTGATTCTGAGCGTATATAAACAGGAAAGGATTTTTAATTGTATTCTGTATGAATGTATGTATGCAATAAAATAAATAAGGATTTAATTAAAAAATATAGACAATATTACAAGATTTTACTATTTCTGGTTGTTTGAATTTTATCTTTAGTTAAATACACATACTTATGTTAAAAACGAGAGGAGGCAGAGAATCCCTCGTCTTCCGCCGAGAGACCTCGAGTAGCTTTCGACAGTATAACAATTTACCTTTTTGTATAAATTAATTTTTTTATGTAGTATCCAATTTAACCATGAAATATCCTAACCAAAAGGCTAGGTTAGAATACATCCTCAGCTGTATAGAAAATCGTTCGCGGTAAATAAAAATTCTGAACTAATAAATAACTAGACATGCGCTTTAAAACAATTCTAAACCAGTTCGGTTCTGGTTCAGAATCGGTTCATTACTAGACCCGCGAACAAAGCTAATAAAACTCACCTAAAAGTAAACAATAATAATAATTATGGTATTGAAGTATAAAAAGCTTTAGTTATTAACATTGACTAGTTTAGCACATATGTTATTGCCTGATATCAAGAAAGATAAACTTTTTAATAAGGAGCGCTCGATTTTTATATTTGTCCGAAAATATAGGTTATGTTTGTGACGATGCCTTTTTGCCATAATATTTTTTTATCTGATAAAATAAACCAATACTTGCATACCATAAAATAAAATAATTAAAAAACATAAAAAAAATGTATCTTACCGTTAATAACGATTTAAACGTAAATTCGCTGTAAAAAAATATCCAAAGGTAAGTGACCCCTGTTTATAGGTTTTAAAATTCTCTGTAACTAAAGTACTAATAACTACTCAATTTAGCTATAAATAGTAAAAACTAAACATATATAAAAAGTCCAATGACTAAAAAGCAAAAAATAACACTAAAACCTCGAAAAAACTTTTCAGTACGATTGTAAACAAAGAATTACGGAAAAAGATTACGTCACAAAATTTAGCGAACATAGGCTTAAATGGGATTGGGCGCTCTCTTATTAAAAAGTTTATTTTCCTTGGCCTGACTTATTTTTTTATTATTTTTTACTATTGTTTTAAGTTTGGTTCTATTTTTTTCAACTGTTTATTTTTACGCTTTATATTTTATTATTATTACTAATAAATCGGTAAACCTACACCTTAAACACAGACTACAGTAAAAAGCACAAGCACATGTAATTTGATTAATTTGAAGCGAATAAAAAAAAAGGTTTAAGTAACCAGAATTAATTATGACCCCACCCCCTTAATGTGACAGTTTTGCATGACCGTCTGTAGCGTTTTTACCCAATCAAATTTTACGTGCTTGTGATATTAGTACCTTAGTTCGGTAAAAAGGTTAATTTTGCTCCAAGGTTGTCGATTCTGAATGAGCCCCTTTTTTATCGAGCATATTCTCTATCTAGAGGCAGCATTGCCGTACGAACACCGTACGGCAGAAAAAAAGATTGGTCTAGTACCTTTTTCTCTCGCTATCCTGACTTGTTTTTTTATGGGACCACCGCTAAAGTACACTCTTTCAAATAAAAAAAAATAGGTCCAGTATCTTTTCCTCTCGCGATCCTGACAAATGAAAATATGTTTTTTAAAATCGGTCCACAAACGCCGGAGTAATCGCGTAAAATTAATATAGGTACAATAAATAATAGTTTAAAAAACTAAAAAACACGCTTTTATATGCAACCGAACTAAAAATTAGAAAATCATTTTTCATTACAAAGAGTTTGTATTACAGTAATAAAAGGTCAAACAATAAATCATAATTATATACCTCAAAATATAATTATAATAACATTTAAGATAATAACAGAATAATTCACTTCAGAATAAAAGCGTAGGGTGCTTAATATATTAAATGTTATAATTATTTCATTTGTAAATATCTATGAGGGAAAAGTTATGAAAAAATAGTTAAATGCACCCCACGCTTTTTACTCTGAAGTGAATTATTCTGTTATTATCTTAACTTTTATTATAATTCTATTTTGAGGTATATAATTATGATTCATTGTTTGACCTTTTATTACTGTAATACAAACTCTTTGTAATGAAAAATTATTTTCTAATTTTTGGTTCGGTTGCATATAAAAGCGTGTTTTTTTAGTTTTTTTAAACTATTATTTATTTCTCATTTTTAGTTCGATATATCAATTAGTTTTCTGCGGACATGTGTAATTGAAATGTTCTACGAACTATTTCGTAATCTAATCATTTCATTTAAAGCTTCACTGTTGCATGGGGTTTCAGAACGCAACTACTCCGAACAAGTTTCTGTCAGCCTTATGCTGAGAGTACGTCCGAACTGCACGCATGCGCGGATCGCGCACTAGCTCTTTCTCTGTTACTCTCCTACAGAAAATCTATAAAGGAATTTATTTATCCTGGCGATCCTAATCAGGATAACGGGATACTGTTTGCAGATTATTGCATTGTCATGGGTCCTTGATACGTGTGCAATGTTTCAAAGAAATCGAATTGCTGGAAGTTGGTGAAAATTAAACTTAAAGATTCCGTTACATACATACATACATACATACAACCCAAGCTAATAAAAGCGTATTAAAAAAAAAAAACATATAGGCGAATTGAGAACCTTCTCGTTTTTAAAATTTGGTAAAATACCTTAGAGATATAATTTAAATTACACTTTGTTAAATGAAGTTAGAAATATTTTGATTTTTACTAGTTTCCACTAAGTCTAATATGAAACTCAAGTAGTAGGTACAGTGGGTGCTGGGTCTTCAAATGTTGAACCCACCTTATCACCCAGTTCTGTCGTTTTTTTTTAATTGTTACAAAACAATGGGCCTTCCTAAAAATTACTGCCTCCCCTTCTTGGTCACTCCTAAAGCAAAAACCTCGTATCGCCACTGATCGCTTAACTTCGCTGATATAACTCCTATTTTTTTTCAGAGGTACCCAATGTGGAATCTTTTTGTATAGTTGGCTTCTAAGATTTACTGGAGATCGTCCATGTATGTACTAACCGTGCCCGGTGTCCCTAAACCTTGCTGATCTTACAGGGAAGCCATGTTTCAACGCGACTAAGGCCGTTGCATATACAGGGTGTTACAGAATAAAATGCTGATTCTTACGGGTGTCAATCTTTAGGTGATTTTAAGAAGAAAGGTTTAAATAAAGCTATGTCCTAAACCCTTTAACTTTTTATATTACTCTGTATCTAAAAGTTTACCTGTAGGACATAGGTTAATTTGAACTTTTTTTTTAATTGACCTAAGGGTTTACACTCAGATCAGAAACTTATTCTGAAATACCCTAGTATACTTAGTTTTATTCTAGCCCAGATATCTTAAAAACGGCTTCTCAAATCAACTTTTACCACGTAAACGTTTCTTGTCTAATATACGTTAAAAAATATGAATTTTTATCCAAACATTATATATTTTGTTTTTAATTTGTGCAAGATACCGCAGGTGGCGCCTTTTAAAGTTTATAATAAAATTAAAAGCAGATTCCAAATTTCCACATTTTAGAACACCTTCTGCCGAACATTGTGCCAATAAACCTACTATTAAACAAAATAAATCTACCTTATATGTTGGATAAGATCGTCTATTTTAGCTTTAGGAATTTGTGGTAGACCTATTTTCCGAATCTTGTACAGACACCCTGTATATTTTTATAGCATCAGAAATAGAACCTCTATTGCTTGCTTTTTAGGTAAAGTCTTTTTTAATAAAATAGCAACATGCGTGTTGGAGGTGTCCAAATTTTTCAATGCATCTGCTTAATATCCCCAATAGCTCCACAGATCCCATCAAAACACGTAAGTCTAGCAAGTGTCAATTGCTCATTAACAAAATACATTTAGCTTAGCTAGCCAACTGTTATGTATGGAAATAGTTTGATTTCCAAATAATTTAAATATTTTATTTTATTAAATTTGCTCGGAGATAAATAATATTTCTTGCTATTTCAAACTGCGTTTATTGATTTTCTATCCCTAAATCTAGTTTAATCTTTAAACAGCGTCTAGACTTTGCAACAATTCGCCAAACATTCGTCCAAACTAGCCAACCTGTGTGCGCGCTCCTTTTGACGCCATAAAAACTAACAAGCTCCTGAATCATCGTAGAATCATCTCGCCAAGCCCTTGAAGCTGCGTGAATTCCGTCCACGTCCATGTTCGCGCTATGTTGCGGGGTATGTGGCGATGGCGCGGCGCGACGGGTGTTACAAGTGTGGACGCGGCTTTAAGTCTATTTTTGTTTTACATTTCAAACACGCCACATCCATGGTGTTCATTGTGAAAACTTTCCACTCAAGTTATCTTCAGGAAACGAGACAGATTTGAGAAAATCGCTCGAAACACGTCAAGATATTTATTGAGGGGGAACGTTTTTACAAAAATTGGACGGCGTCCTTTAACCCATTAACCACCAGGGCCACCACCCCAAAATTCTTAAATGAGAAGGCGGGTCGAGTGATACATCATTTAAAGCTCCTGACGAGTACTTTATAACCCTAGAATATGAAGTCAATATCTTCACCTATTACAAAATGGCGGTACTTTAAAAATTACCTAAATACCTGATTTGGATGGCCATATTTCCGAAACTAATAAAGTTAGATGTACCCTAATGTGGTGTTTTCTTAAAGCTCTTTTAAAGGTCTTTTTAATGGTGATACTGGTAGTAATATACAGGGTAGAAGAAAAAGTACATATTTTTATTTAAGAACCCTGTATATTATTTTACCATTAAAAAAGATCTTTAAATGAGCTTTAAGAAAATACCACATTAAGTACATCTAACTTTATTAGTTTCGGAAATATGACCATCCAAATCAGGTATTTAGGTAATTTTTAAAGTACCGCCATTTTGTAATAGGTGAAGATATTGACTTCATATTCTAGGGTTATAAAGTACTCGTCAGGAGCTTTAAAATGATGTATCACTCGACCCGCCTTCTCATTTAAGAATTTTGGGGTGGTGGCCCTGGTGGTTAAAGGGTTAAAGGGCGCCGTCCAATTTTTGTAAAAACGTTCCCCCTCAATAAATATCTTGACGTGTTTCGGCGATTTTCTCAAATCTGTCTCGTTTCGAAGATAACTTGAGTGGAAAGTTTTTAAATGAACACCCTGTATCTGAAATGGGTTGTTAGAGAGAGATATCCTTTTACCAGATTGAAATTTAAATATTTAAGTTTATTTTTTCACTTTACCGGTAATCTTTACGACGTATCCCTTTCCCGGAATTTAAAATTCGTCTAGCCACAATTTCGGTGAAAGTTATCAGGGCGTCGGCTTTACACGTCCAGACGCTTTTCAATCGATTTTCCCATGTTCCCGCAGACTTTCCCTTTCCTTTCTGGAGCGAAAACGATGGTAACAAACCCCGGTTTAGTCCCTTTTGGTCCCTAAAACCTCCTATAAATGGCCCCAAATGTTTTATTGTGGGTTACGTCCGCAATGTCTGTTTTTTCAGGCGGAATACCTGATTGCAAAAAAATTGCCTTACAGCAAACTATTGGTATAGTTTTGTTAGGCGCATTATAACTTTGTAAGAACAATACTTCCGAATCAAAATAATGCGTTAGGGGGTGAAGGGATGCTTTTAGGGTAAAATGATTTTTACAATTTCAAGCTAAACAGTAAATCCTATTAAAAAAGTTAAATATACAAGCTGTCGATATTAAAAAACCGTCAACTTATGTCAAAACCATTGTTACTCTAACCTTGAAAATATTTGAGAAAAATAGAAAAAACTGTTTTTTCGGTTTTCAAGTTTTATCTTTTACAAAAATAGTTCGATTAAGCTAAAATTTTAAACTGAAATACTTTTTACCATTCCCAATATACTGTATTTTTCACTAATACATATATATTCAGCCGTTATTATGAAAACTTTTTTTTAATTTTTGAATATTTTGACAAGTTTAGAAACATTTTTAAATGTGGAAGTTGGATTACAGGTATACAGTGTGACCCAAAATTGGTGTTACAAGAGGACAAATGAAAGAAAAATTTTAAATTTTAAATTGTCATTTTGGAAAAACTAGTCGCATGGTCCAAAACAAAGAAATACAAAATTTTGCTTCTATTGGTAGTATACAGGACAAGTTTTAAATAAAAATATAAAAATGACCTAGTGTAAAGTACTTTTATTTTCAAAAATAAACCAAAATTGTATAAGTAAATGTTGTAAAGAATTGAATTTTACAATAAAAAGTTTTAGTTAAAGCAATAAAGAAAAAAAAATGTTTATTTTTAATTTTGTTACATGTTATGCACTTACAGTTCTAGTTATAGCTAATACCACAAAATGAGCTGCTATCTTCTTTGCTAATACCAAAGATGAAACTATAATTGGCTTTGCTAATACGATGTTTTTAAAGGCATTTTTGGTTGCACTGAACCACATAAATGCAAATATCTTGAAAACGGTTGCTCAGAGCCATTCTTACAAAGTATACCTTTTTGTAAGAAACCATTGGGGAGTTTATTGGTTTACTTAAATGGTACATACAGTATAGCATAAAAGAGTTAGGACGATTTAGAAAAATCTAAATGTTATAGTCAGCCTATGGTTTACACATAAAAATTATTATTAGATCTAAAAGCTCATGTCAAAAAACCCTTAGATTTTTTTTATCTTTGGACAAACCACGAAGGCCAAAAGCCTAAATACTAACGTACCGTAGGTCTCTTAGGCGAGGTAAGAGGGAGTTTGTTGACACGGGACTTAAATACTTGAAGATTTGGAGGGAAAGGAAAGACCTCCGCGGGCAGCAGGTTCCACAATCTAGAAACTCTAGGGATAAAAGAACGAACAAAGTGGGAAGTTCGGGGCCTGTCCAGCCAGACCGTACAGGGTTTCATACGCGCGGAACCACGAGTTTCTCTGTTGGGAACCGTGAGTGGGAAGCCATGGAAGTACCTATAAAAAAGCGATAAATCCCCCACAGCCCGACGATGGGCAAGAGAGGGAAGCCTTTCTATTAGTGAAGGATCATTTATGAGACGAATAGCTCTTCTTTAAATAGAATCAAGAATGCTTAGGGTTGTGGGGGACGCCATGCCCCAGATATGAGAACAATATGCCAAGGGAGGTCGGATTTGGGACACATACAAAGATATCGAGTTTAATTAAAATATTCAAAACGTATCAAAGTTATCAAAATAAATTAAAAATATTTTTCTCACTTTGACACCCTGTATCTTCCTTATTATCTTCTTTTGGATATAGGTATGTTTGGTTAAATCATAATATTTTTACATAAGGAATGAGAGGTTTTTTTGAGTACAATTAATTAGCAGACACCCTGTAAATCCTAAACTTAAACATAACAAAACCTTTACTACAAGAAAAGGATTTTTAAAAACAACAAACACCCGCTCTCCATCAATCCTACTTATCGTTTTCCTGTCGAAAACAGCAAAATACTTTAAATTGTAAAGAAAACCTCATGAGCGGCACATTTTTTAGTTTTTTTACTCTACGAATATTTATACTTCCTTTCAATAAGTATTTCGTAAACACGCGTTTCGGAAACATAAAAATCCCTTTAAAAACAACGCCGAAATAAAAAAGGGCAAATCAACGAGGTTTCACAATAAGGATAAACTTAAACCCAAATTAAAATAATTGGGAAGAGTAAAAGTTTTATTCTTAATAAACTAAAATATTAGATGTTCTGTTTACGCTGCATTACTCTCAAAGACCCATTTCCCCAACACCAAGCTGTCGATTGGAGTATTGCTCCAACACTTTAAAAAAATCAAACCGAATTTTATTTGTTGATTGACCTATTATTCAGTTAGACCCATAGATAACCTACATTTAGATCCGCAGTGGCAAGAAGCATTTTTCGGATTTTTACGACCTCGCGCAGTAAACAAATGGACGGGTGAACGAACATGCGCACTTAAAAGCCGTGGAAAAATACAAGCAACGGCACCCCGTACCCTTCGTCCGCGGTCTGACCGTGACGCTCATTAGCTACCGTACTCCGAACAGAAAACTAAGACGCCGTCGACAAGTTCTTTCCGATGATGCGAATAATCCGTTTGGCGCTAGGCGAGTTCACCCTCGATTTGCTTGCGCACAGACCCGTTTTTTCGCCCATGAAATGTAACTTTTGTTTCGCGCAGGTAATTACATTGGCAATCCATCGACATAAGTGGTTAGACCACATATTAACATTAAACAGAAATAAAAACATTTGCAAAAATGCTTAAAAAGGGGTAAATGTACAAAATTTAAGTTATGAATAATGGAGCTATAACTCTTGGAGATAGGACATGTCCTACTGAAATTTGCTCCTCTTTAAGATCTTTTTTAAAAGTTTTATCTAGCCTCAATATTTTTTTAGTTACAGCTACAAAATACCTTTTTTTCACTTCTTTTTGTACATAACACTTACAGTTTTTAAGTGTGGGATTCTAAGAAAAACTTTTTTCAGAATTATTCTCTGAATCCAAAATACCAACAACCATATTTTTACGATTAAAAGAACAATTTTGTAGCAGGAAACTCACTTTTTGACTAGACTAGTTAACTTTTTGCTTTATTAAATTAACAGAGTAAAAAAACAATTAAAAATGAATGCGAATAAGTCCCTGGGCCAGTGATGAAATTGGCCTCATGATAATAACACTTTTAAAACCTTTTTAGGGGTTTCTTTTGACGAGTCTACCACGAATATTCATACCGCTGTATATGGAAGCGGCGCTTTAACCCAGCTTGTCAATGTCAAATATTTCGGGTGTCGGACCGGGCAAACGCGTCACTTTTTTGTCGGAACAAAATCGTAAGGATTACGGATAGTTACGAAACCCGCTCAATTCGACACCCAAAATATGTCAATGGGCCTTAGGGTTTCGTGAAACACTAACACTAAAGATTTTGGCATAATGTTTAAAAATTGCATGTAAAACATTGTGGTAAACTTGTCCAACAAAAAAGGGACTGGTTTGCCCGGTCGACACCCGAAATATTTGATATTGACAGGCTGGGTTAATGCGCCGCATCCATACCGGGTGTTGCTTCGTCGAGCGGGACATAGGGAATCCCATGTAAATTTTGAAGTGGTCCAATATTGGCTCCCCTAATTGTTTTAGAAGAAAATATAATTAGAATTTTTAAAGAGCACGAAAAGTTGCACCTAGTGTACAAATTTCAGCTCTTCTCAGTCCGCCAGCTAAGAGATAAATGCTAAAATAAGTTACGAATCTCCTATTTTCTTACCCGCCTTGTACTATTAGAAGTTTATAATAGAATACTAGAAAAATTATTTAACCTTTTACTCTCAAGTTGTCAGATCAATGTCACATCATTCTTAAATAATGAACTACTTAAATCAAGAAAAATCACTATTATAAAATGGTTTTACCAGGGAAATAGTTATCGAAGAGTAGCGGACATGTTTGCAGCCTAACTACAGGCACATTAATCAATAATTGCAAATGTGAAGAAAATCGACGTGATCTTTCGCAAAACGATTTTTCTATGGGGACATTTAAAAATTAAGCTACCAATAAAAAATATGAAAATTTAGTCCAGCTAAGCAATGCTATTTCCGCTGAATGTACCAGAATATGGATGTACCAACTAGCCAACGTAAGAAATGAGTTTTATAATCGTTTGGGTTATTGTCTGGCAGTTAATGGAGGAATATTTGAGCATTTGATTAAATCCTGATATTTTCGTCATAAATTGATTTCTAAATGTAGAAAAATTTGTTTTATTGTCTTGCGTAAATGTGAGTGTATGTGTTGGAATTAGCTGTAAACTAAAATAAAATGAGAGGATTATTTTTAAATTCCCGTATAAAATTGTTCAGTTTTGGCAATGACATTATAAATAAATGATCTAAATTGTCACTGATAAATCGATATGGTGTTTTTATTGTTGATTTCTAGAGTACAGGGTGCATAATGAGATATTACGTTGCAGAAGTATTAAGCAGTTTACTCTTTACTGGTTGGTCGAAAAATGCTCAAATTTTCATTTTGGGTGGGACTTACTGTGCTCTTCAATAAATCCTAATAGCATTTTTTTCTTAAATAATTAGGTTAGCCAATATTTGACTACTTCAAAATTTATATGGGATTCCCCATGTCCCGCTCGACGGAGCAACACCCGGTATATAAATGTATGTATGAATATTCATGGTAGACTTGTCAGAAGGAACCCTCTTAAAAGGTTTTAAAAGTATTATTTTTATGAAGTGAATTTCATTACTTGCTCAGGGACTAAAACGCAAATAGGGCTTAAACTTTAAACAAAAAAAATAAAAATCACAAAAAAACTTATCAGCTCTCTTTCAAATTATTATTATCATTATTAAAAGTAAAATGGACTAAGTAAGAAAACGCATTTTTTTCTACATTATTATTAATGATTCAATATTATCTACAGAAATTTCTCTAATAGGCGAAAAAAGTTTTAAAGATTTTATTTTCGTTTTTGCTATTAAAACATATAGTAAGGACGAAAAATAACTTCCGGTAAGTACTACACAAAGTAAGTTAACACAAAAAATGTTTTTTGTAAAATTTCGTATAAAAGCTCTAACTCTAAAACTTCGTTCCCTATCAAAACATATTTACAGTGTCGTGACATTACGCCCTTTTGGGATGTATTTCGGCTTTTTAGCAAAGAACACATATGGTAAGGTCATAAGGGTAAATTACTAATAGGGTGCTAATCCTACTTTTTTCTGTTTATTTTTATTTTGTTCAAAATATGAACTAATACTAACAAAACTAAACAAATTTGTACATGTACATCTTTTCTTTAAGCGCTAACAAATAATTGTGTTATAAATTAAAATAAACATAAAATTACACAGTCTGGCGAGCACCGCTGTCAAGGTGTAGTAACATTAGCACTTTAGATATTAGAGAATTATTGCGCGGTTTTTCGCTCGCGGATGATAATTCAGCGTTGTGATTGGTCAGTGCAAATTTAAAATGCTTTTCCCGCCATTTTCGACGCGGATCCGCAAAAAGTTGAAATGAAGTTAACTTTTTAGTGTTTTCCACTAGATTGTGCGGATTTTTTAAATTAATAGCCAGGAACTATAACCTTGAACTAGTTGATAAGCTTGATGAGTTGTTGCTTAAAGATAAGACAAGACGTTAAAGATCCATTTTAAATATAAGAAGTGGTATGGACGACATTAACTACACTTATGTCAATTATTTACTTCATATGATATTTGGAGAAAAAAAATGACATTTATTCTACTTTCAATACGACCAAAAAGACAAAAAAGGAGGCACAGGTTTTGGGTTAGAAACATTTTTTAGAAAGAAAAGTTTATAGCCAATATTAGACTTTATTAAAGGAGTTAAGACAACATAATGATGAAACGCACTTCAATTATTTAAGAATGTCAAAGGAGCATTTTGACAAATTGTTACAGAAAATTGAGTCAACTATTAGCAAGTCCCAGATAGTTCGTGAGCCAATAACTGCAGGCGAGCGTCTAGCTTGTACTCTAAGGTAAATAGGTAAAAAAAGTGTATGTGGTTAATAAAAGACTAAGACAAGCTATAAACCAAAGTTGCCTAATTTGCTGGATTTATTATTATCCATTATCCAATCCATTTGCCATCCCACAGACAGATGATGATTGACATCTAGTGACCTTTACAACCGTAGTATCAACCAAAGAAAATTCTAACATAAAATCACCATATTCAAAACAAAACGATTTGATATTTTCCGCTACAATGGACGTGTCAGCGGATTTTCTGCGCGTATTATTAATGCGCGGGCGGAAAACCGCTCTCATGAACAGCCGGCTTTAAGCTCGGCTTATGGATGGTGGAGAGGAGGATAACCATCTGAATGTTTTAAAAAGTGTCCGTCGAAAGGAGCAACTTAAGGTGGCGCCACCGTAGCTAGAGGAGACTTTTTAACCAATGAGCATGAATTATTAGAGTGAGATACAACATGAAAAAGGACAGATAGATACAAAATAAAAAAGGACAGAAATACCAAAATCCCTCCACTGGCTACTGTGGCGCCATCCCAATTTGCTACATTCCGATGGCCACTTTTTCAACTTTTCCGCCATAAAAGATGGTTATCCTTCCCTCCACCATCCATAGCTCGGGTATTATTAATACCGGCCCTATTTAAATAGTGCTTGTACCCAAAATTTAGAGTTATAGCAAATCATGTTGACAGCACCAATAACCCAAATAAAAGGAAAAACATTTTAGTAGTTTTTCTTTATTGTTTTGTGTTGTAGGGTTTTGTTTAACACAATTACAGAAATATATGATGTATTTGAAAAGCAAGGTTTTAAGTACTCCAACGGTTTTGTGGTCGACAGCCGTTCGGTTAGAAGAACAGTTCCGAAGTTAAAATAAGACCAAAATAAGGCACGACCTAAAACCGACATAAATAAGGCCAGGCACTATATTTATTAAGGGAGTCCTTATCCTACCATGCGTCTGCGCAAGCTTAGATGTCAATATAAGGCCGGTATTATTAGTGCCTGGCCTTATTTCACAGTGCAATAATTCCCTATTCACGTGGAATGCACAAGCCATAAAGTCTGTTTTGATTTATGACACAACAAAAACAAACGCTTACAAGTTAGTCATTATCAATTATTTTAGCTTTATAAACTTTTGCTTATTTTTAACTTAGAAGGTTTTATTTCTTTTAACTTCAAAAAACAAAAGCTACGCTGCGATTACTTTGTAATATTCACAATGGGTATGTCTACAGGGCGGGACAAATTAAACTTGCAGACTTTTTAACTAATAATAACTTTTTATCTGTTGCGCCTTTTTTTTGTGTTTAAAGGGCTAATAGGTAGATATGTTTTCTCTAGGTTTGCTAATTTTGGTCAAATAGATTTATGCAGGACTGGACTTACGGGACTTTTTCAAAATACTGTATTTAACCTCGTTGTAAAAGAAATCTGATTTAGCTACAATTAAGCTAATACCCTTTTGATTGTAGACAAACTAGGGAAAATGATTCAGTAAAAGCGAATCTGTTAATAATTTGAGGATTTAGGAATTATAATTATTTTTGATAAATAAAGCTTCCCATAAAGCATGCATTTCTCTCGATTTTAAAAATGCATTAGTTATATACTATATTTTTCCCACGACCGTATAAAAACTTCCCAAAATACCATTTTATACACGTTTTATTTATCTAAACCTATTAATTTTAATTTTGCAGCACAGCTATTATATTGCAACAAAAAATCATACCGTCTTTTTTTTAAGAGACTGCAATTATCCTCTTTATAACTATGCATTCATTATTTAATTTTAGAAAATTTGGTACAACTACTTACTTTTTCTAAAAATAATACTATAACAGTATAAATTTCTTTTCAATTTCTTAGACATCCAAGTTCATTATTACTATTAATTTTTAATAATTTGGTTCAGTTGATGTCGCGTTTACTGTTACATTGCATAAATTGATATTTAAGTTTATTGTAGTAGGCATGGAAACAAAACACTAATTCAAAGTGAAAAAGCTTCGAAGTGTTAAAAAAGTTACTTTTTTAACACTTTACGTAGTGTTCTAAAATGGAGTAACTTTAACTTCATGTTAACGATTACAAAAATAGATGCAAAAAACTTTAATTTTATCTAAAATGAGGCTAATACGTTTATTTTTAATTAATTTACTGGTAAGTTTGGGCAGCATCCAACTTACATTTTTGATTTTCAAAGGACAGTAAAAAAGTTCTTTTTAAAATCGAGAGAAATGCATGCTTTATGGAAAGCATTATTTATCAAAAATAATTATAATTCCTTAATCCTTATTTTTTTAACAGATTCGCTTTTACTGAATTATTTTCCATAGTTTGTCTATAAGAAAATGTATTAGCTAAATTGTAGCTAAATTGGATTTCTATTGCAACGAGGTTAAGTACCATGAGTAAAGAAAGACACATGCATAAAGTATCTTTCTTTATTTACTCTTACTAACGGCTCGTGCTCTCAAACTTTCCATTCGTAAAAAAGTATCACTTTATGCACTTCACTATTATTGAGATCTTGTCAAAAAAATTATTATTTTAAAAAGTAATAGCATTCATTTTTAATGTCTAATAGGTCAATATTTTGTGAAAATCCCAATGATGTTAGTAAAGAGCATAGTTAGTACTTTAACTATTATTAAAAAAAACCTTACGTTACCCCCAAAAGAACATATCTGTACTCAGCGACACCCTTTAAATCAACCTTAAGTTTCACACATTTATGTTTACTCAAACCATCCACTTAGGACTAAATAAAAAAAACAGGTGTTGCTGAAATTTGGCCTTTTTAAAATACATCTTTGAAACAGAATGCAAAAATACTTGACTTGCGGGTATCTTTGATATTTTCTTGTCGTCAAGTGTTTACGCTTTTAAAGGTACAAGCCGCTTCTTAGTTCATTCGCATATTTGAAACAAGTGTTTAGTTCTACAATGTGGTCTTAGGAAAAACGTGTTTCAAATAAATAATAGCTTTGTTCGCGGGTTCGATTCTGAACCGGTTCTGGGAGTATTCCCATGCGCAGTGAAAAAGCAGCGTTCGCGGTAAGTAAAATCCTGAATTTTTAGTAACAGTTCTGTGTTCGCGGGTTACAATGGAATCAGTTCGTTACCGGTTCGTAACCTGATTAGCAGTCCTGGGATTTTGTTGGAACTAAAAGTTCAGTTCGGAATTTCATGCGTATTGTCGACATGGTCAGCTGTTTTCTGTTTTTGTGGTACAGTAATAAACCATTGTATTACAGTTTATTTGTTTCTGCCACTTTTCTCCGTGGAGTGCCCTTCCTTGCGTCCCCGACCTCGAACCGCCTAAAAGTTGAGGGATGTGTCGCAACCTTTTCCCAGTATAAATAAAACTAACCTTGCTAGAACTCTACTAATTTAACCGACTTCGTATCTCCAATAATAAGGAAGTTAGCAATAGTGCAGACTTAAGAATGATCACTCTGTATAAAATAAATTGGCAAATTTTAAATTTTTGCCTTTTAGAAAACACAATATACATTTTAAACTTTTTTTATCTTACTTTATTACTTGCAACTCGTTGGTACGAAAATTTTGGGAGTGGTCCAATTTTAATAATCGTAATGTAGGTCAATTATTGCAAATGTCGCCTCAAATGTTGCAATCTCTTATATTTATTTTATTAAACCTTCTTTTATTACGTCGTACCAAAATTTAATACAAATATTTAACATCTAAAAGCTTTTCTATGTATTTGTTAGTTTAGTAGGAATGCATGGTATCAAAAATTGTCATTTTCCTATGTATACCGGATGTTTTTTTCTTAATAACGTCACCGTCAGAGGGCACTTTACTTAAAACTTAAAATGTCTTTACATCATAACTTTTTTATTTTGCAGGTATCTTAAAGCTGGGGGCGCCATTTTATAGACAATCAAAAACTTAAAAAATAACATACTCTTTATTAAAGTCGATAAACCTCACCGTTTAGGCACCAACAGACATCGAAGTTTTCATCAATTGTAATTAAATTACCTACCGACATACAGGGTGTCCAGTCACTCAACCGACAAACTTAACCAAATAATTTTACAACATAAAATAAGAAAGAAACTGCATATAAACATATGTCCTAAACGTCTTAGTTTTTGAACTACGGTGTGTTAAATATGTAAAAAAAACTTTTTTAATCGCCCTGTATATTTAATTGGTTTAAAAAGTCAATAACCATGGTTACTTGCAAGGCGCTTTTCTCAATCTAAAAGGAACATATTTAAACTTGTTAAAGGGGCCTTTCATAGTGACTGGTGGGACATTTGACTCTGGAATTTCACTAATTATAAGCCATAATAATGTGATTGAAACTTATGCTATAATAAAATGTATCTCATATTATATGAAATAATAGCTAATTAACAACATCCCTTTGTTAAAAACCTGGATTACTTTCTACGTTTCTCGAAATTATCACTTGACCGAGTGTGACTGGTGGGACATGGAAAAATCCTTCTCTCTTACCGCGGCATACTTAAAGTCGGATTTCAGTTCGGCCATTTTATTTTTAATTTTTAAGAAATATTTCCTTCTCAATAAAAATGTAGTCTATATACATTTATTATTATATAGAATTAGACTGATTACCTACGTAAACGCAACAGGGGGCAGGCATTTGTGAATGGTGGGACCAGTTCAAAATGTGTACATGAAATTGTTTATTAAGAATCCGTTTATACTTTTTTACCTAAGAAACATTATTATTTTTGTACTACCGGGCGTAAAATACAATTTTACGCCCTCTATTTCAGGGCGTAAAATTGCACTTTTACGCCCTAGGGCAAAAAAGTATCAAAAACGCCCTCATTTATAAATTTATGAAACAATAATAAAATTAAATATTGCCCAATTTTTTTTTGGTAAAACAACACTTTATTTCATTAAACATATGTTAAAAGTATACTGATTACAATTTGAAACATTAACAGCTGCTTGTATATTAATTTCAGTCGTACAAAAATATTGTTTGCTCCTCTAGCGTAAAGCACTTTTACGCCCGCGGCTAAAAGTGGTTGCCCGAGCTCCGCAAGGGCAACAAACTGCTATTTTACGCCCCTAGTAAAAAATAACTATTATGTATTTAACTGCTACGGACGGGCATGTTAATTTTTAATTTTACGGGGAAGCATTTCTTTTGCCATTTTTACTCCCCGAACTGCAACCATTTAGTGGGGGTAATACTTAACATCCTAAATACAAAAGTGAGTCGAGTGATACCTTATTTAAAGGTCTCTCGCCCCTGATTACAACTGCTAAGTTTGAAGTCTCTGAGCTAATATTTTCGTTATTAATTTTAGTCATTTTCCCATTTTGCGTGGAATGCCCCTAAAAGGATTTTGCTGTTCACAATTCAAGAAATGATATATATTTCACAATTCTTGTATTCAGAAAGCATAAAATGTAAATTTATCATCACCCATCATACACAAGACAGAAAATTTGCAAAAACATATACAGACGACCCTGAAAGAGGTGACCTTGGTTATCGAGCGAACAAGCAATCCGGGAAACCTAAAATTCCCGGCTGCTCCTGCTGCTGTTGCCTGGGTTACGCGTTTACGCTTGTGGCACAGCAGGATCAAGTTCGCAACGGCCCCCAATGGAAAAGGTTTAAAAAGGTCAGGAATTGATGGATGGAGAGTTATAGCCGTAGACATTTTTTTTAATGTCCCACCCCTTTTGTATTTTAAAGGGATCATTTTAAAAAATTAAACTTTGGTAGGTATCAGAGCCGGATTCCTAGAGGTGTGGGGGCCCCTGGACATTGTGCCTGGAGGGGCCCCTCCAGGCACAATAACAATTAATAACAACGACCAATTATTGATTACTAGTGTTTTAGTCAGTTTAAAAGAAATTTCAATGATTTTAATTAAAAACCCTTCTTCTACAACAACAAGATGATATAATACTGGTAGGATGTGAAAAAAATGGTTTACTTCAGTCTAGAGTTAATCCTGAATAATTAATAGTTTAAAAAACTAAAAAACACGCTTTTATATGCAACCGAACTAAAAATTAGAAAATAATTTTTCATTAAAAAAAATATTGTCATTTCATAGTAAAAAGCGTGGGGTGCATTTACTATTTTTTCATAACTTTTCCATCATAGATATTGGCAAATATAATAATTATAACATTTAATATATTAAGCACCCCACGCTTTTTACTATGAAATGACAATATTTTTTTAATGAAAAATTATTTTCTAATTTTTAGTTCGGTTGCATATAAAAGCGTGTTTTTTAGTTTTTTTAAACTATTAATTATTTTTCATTTTTTAGTTCGTTATATCAATTAACTTTGCTACTCTTGACAAAATGGCGAAAAAATTTTTAGTGAACAAGAGTAGCAAAGTTTGGAATGTTGCCAACAGCTGGCAACCCACTAAAAAATTTTTTCGCCATTGAGTAGCAAAGTTTGGAATGTTGCCAACAGATGGCAACCCAGGTGTTGTTTTTATAATATAATGGAATTTCTTTTTCCTGGCGATCCAAAGCAGGATAACGGGATACTGTTTGCAGATTATTGCATTGTCATGGGTCCTTAATACGTGTGCAAAGTTTCAAAGAAATCGAATAGCTGGAAGTTGGTTAAAATTAGGCTCAAAGATTCCGTTACAAACATAGCCAGATGGATAGATAGATTGATAGATAGATAGTTACAACCCAAGTTAATAAAAGCGTGTTAAAAATATTCCAGGAGAAACCATCTGATAACCTTAAAAGTTGCCTTAAAAAATTTGACACAGTGATTATAGATAATAGAAGAAACGAGTTATAGGTCATAGAATGTCGTCATAACTGACCAGAGGCGTTATTAGGATTGTTTAAAAACACAAGTTTTATAATTACCACATTCAGCTGAAATAAGTGATAATGGAAGTAGCATTATAAGCAAGTAATGAATTTTTTTTTGTGAATTTTAAAAATAGTGGCAGATAATACAAAATCTTTTAATTTTCTGCTTTTTTCGAACAAATTTACATTTTGCAATAACGGCTTAGTAAATAGGTATAGCTAGATCACAGCCTACTTACATTTAAATAGACATTTGGAATAAAAATATGTTAAAACGGATTTGACCTAAAAGTATAAAAGATAGGTATAGGCAACCTATACACCATTTGAAAGAGCATTTGGTTTGTCATCGTGTGGTGTAAAAAAATACAGGGTGTTCCATTTAAAATAAATAGATTTTGCTATTTGACTTTCTAAAAAATTGAAATTATTTTTTGATTACCCTGTATAATCTATGATATCGATATGACCTACGTATGATAAGGCAGACTTTTCCTAATCTTGTAACAAATTTTAAAGTTTAAGGAGTTTATATTGTTAAAATAAAATTAATTTAATTGCACCCCTGCATTTTGAAAGAAAACCAAATATAACAAAAACGAATAAAATTAGACACATAGTACTACTAACTAACTTGAGTTATTTTTTAAAGTAGAATCTAAAACCGTCATAAAATATAGGGTGTTCCATTTAAAAAATACAACTTGGTACGTCACACTTTTGAGACATCCTGTATAGAGTAAAATAATTTTATACTGTGGCCTTATCCGACCTGTATATGTTTCAGTATTTACTTTTTTTAAAGCCCCATGGTTATCCAGCTACAAACCGTGTCGAATATGGTGGGCCACCCTGTACAGGGTGGATTTTTTTAATGAAGCACAATGAAGCAGCTTTAAAACGATACCACATTAGGTACATCTAACTTTATTAGTTTTGCAAATATGGCCATTCAAATCAGCCACACCTTTCAGTTCACCTGGCAGGTACTTGTGCTCATTGAAAACGCCTGTCAATTTTTTTCAAACTTTATTATGAATGAATTAAATCTTTAAGCTTACAGCCTAAAGTTGTTGTTATATTAGTTGTTTTATTATTTTTTAAAACTTTGAAAAATATACAGGGTGACGATGTGCACGGCTGATGCCTGCTAGGTGATGATTTTCGTACTTGGCATGCTATGACTCATAACTATATAAATTTCCAGCCTTACAGGTCTAACGTTAATGAAAGGGTACACTAGCGCTGGGACTATAATGGTCCCAGGAAGCAAAATTTCTGTTACTTAACAAGGTACGACAGAAAGTCCTAAATAGAAGTTTTAGGGTTTCCGATAGGCATCTCCTAAAAATATTTTAAATTTTGTAAATTATATACCCTATTTTTCAGCTTCATTTTTTTAATATACTTTTGGATATACCCAGTAAAAACTACTACACTAAATATACAAGAAGAAGAAAAATAGAAAAAAAAAAATACGACACCATCAAATTCCAAATTGGCCTTTTTTGAGATTAGGAAAGAAATTTACCTAATAAGGAAATTCTGATCATAGATTCGTGTTAAGGAGCCAAAAATACATCAAAATCCTCATTTCTTACAAACGTTTCGCCAAAGAATATAATAGCTACCGCACCACGACAGAATTACGGACAAGTGTAAAGAAATTTTGACATAAAATTCAATTCTCTACAACACACCCTGTATCTTACCAATTGAAGTAAAATTTTATATTTCTTAGTTTTGGACCATGCGGACAGTTTCCTCAAAACTTCGTTTTAAAATTCAAAAATGTTTGGTCCATTTGTTCTCTTGTTACACCAATCCTGGAACACACTATATTAAGTTTGTTTATACTAGTCAGTTATACAGTATGAGCTATGTCGAAAGTTTAACTGGCAATGCGTGAAAAAGAGACGATCTAAGGCGTGTAGAATACCAACAGATAAAGATTAAATAAATAATTCCGGCATGTAAACCAGCTGACACACCGCTCAGTGCGTTGATATGTGGATACAAATGCCAAAATTAATATTTTAGAATAATAATAATATTTATTTACCAATAAATGATACATGCGAAGAATAAAAACTAATTTTAAATGATCAGTGGTAAATAAATATAATAACCCACTAAGAAATATTTCGCGCGTGGGTACTCCATTAATCCACCACCCATCATCAAAAAGAAAAAAGGAGTAACTAAAAACATAACAGATAAGGGAGATACAACGTATCTAAATGAAAAAATACATATTAACAAATCTAAATAATCTAAATAATACTTATACATAAACCTTAATAGATATATCTAAAATTAAATACAAAACCATATAAACAGTTATTTTACAACAAAGCCATTCATATATAAATCAACATTCTCTAACTTACATACTCCATAATCTTTAAAAACTATGGCTCATTTTGAAGCCATAATTAAACAAAAATAAAAATAAAGCGTAAGTTAAAATCATAATTAAAAAAAAAGGAAAAAAATATTTTAGTTGTTTCGATACACGACAAAGTACAATCAAACTTAATTAAATCGACAAAATTAAAATAAAATAAATTAATTTTGTTTTAGAAACTATATTACTGTTAAATATTCGATTTTATTCACTATGATATCATGAAAAGCGCTTCTTGGTCTTTTAAATATCCACTTCTTTAATTTTTCTTAAACGTCCTTAATTGATTTTTATTGTTGAGACTTTTGAGGTCAATGGGAATCAGATTATATAACTTAGGTCCTAGGTACGAAAAGCTTTTTTACCAATTGTTTTTTCAACTTTTGAAACCTATGTACATTAGATCTCTGTCGTGTATTGTACCTATGATCAACACCTATAAGTTTGCTTTTTTCCTTGTGCTTCCTTGTTCCTTGTTATTAATAACTTAAATGTGTAATATTTGTAATAATGTGTTAAATGTATATTAATATCACAGTATTGCCTTCTGTATTAGCAGAGCATTGTACCCTACTTAATTATTAATAACAGAACTATTTTAGTGCATAAAGCCGCGTCCACACTAGTAAAAATTTACGTTGTGTGCGCCATGCGGCACAAATTTGTATGTGCGTTTAAAATTTTTGCAAGTGTGGACGAGTTCGCCGCATAGAAACACACGCAAACATTTTCGCGACATTCAACGCACGCGATCCGTCGGTTGTCGGTTTTTTTCAACATCAAAGAGATTTGCGCCGCAATATTGTTTTAGTGTGGACGTATTTACGTTAACGCAGTGATTTTGAAGAATGTGGTTATTGTGACTTGCTGTTTAGAAATTATAGAAGTTAACTGATATCCGTCTTTCTAATTTGTTCTAAACCAACCATTATGTGACTATGTCTGATGCAATGTTAATGAAGAAAAGAAAATGCGTTACTTTTATCGTCGTGCAACATCTAAACAAGAAAAAAATGGAAGAAAAAATAGAAAAAAAAGACGATATTGGATTAAACTTTTGTATCAAAATAAAAAACATCTTATCTCTTGGATCCCATAAAAGTCTTTGTTTTTGATATTCTTGTATCAGAAGAAGAACATCCTCTTTATTTAAATTCATCTTTTACAGAATATAAAATATTTTGCGAAAAAATATAAACAAATCCAGAATAACAACATAGAATGCAACGCACAAGATCACACACGTTTTGAGCACGAACGCACGGCACACAACGTAAAATTGAATGTGGGTAGAACATGAAATTTGCGCCGCAAATATTTGCGCCGAATTCTACATTCGACATACAACACATTTATTTACTAATGTGGACGCGGCTTAAGACTGATACGATTTTTGTCCAAAATCCCTATCTCACCCACAACGCACTGTCTATCGGTTCCGCTTTGTTTTGCTTTACGGGCCAATATACCTTATTACTTAGCTAAACTTTTATATTGAGTATATGTTCTTTTTTCAGAGAATTGAGTATTTTTTACTGCGACAAAAAAAAATAAAAAAACATCTTTTATTAATATCTATTTATAATAGACCAATTTTGTGTACATCTCAAAATATTTGAAACACCGTTTTATTAGACTAAATATCTTGGCACCCTCCTAAACAAAAAAAAAAAAGAATTTATGGCATATGTGCCCGCCCTCATATAAAAACTAATGTAAGGGTGTTCAAACGTGTTAAAGGTCTCATCCCCATATA
Organism: Listronotus bonariensis; assembly: GCA_014170235.1. NCBI lineage: Eukaryota > Metazoa > Arthropoda > Insecta > Coleoptera > Curculionidae > Listronotus > Listronotus bonariensis. Next base: position 66,811 of record JACEGR010004861.1, read on the forward strand.
ATTAGGGGCGTAATATTTTAATAGATGTGACAATATTTTAGGTTTTTTAACTAGAAACACATGTTGTAAACGTGTGTAATTCTTGTTGGGAAAAAATAGGGAAACTGAAAAAATGTGTTGGTATTTTATAATTTTCAGTATTATTTTAATAAATAGTTCCTTCTAAGTTAAGTTTAGGGGAAAATAATTGTTTAGTGATGTTAATTTAAGTAAGTCTAATTTAATCTCTTATTTTACACCGATTTTTAAAACGAGGAGGTTGTCAATTCGCCCGTATGTTTTTTTGTGTGTATGCTAAGCCGCGTCCAGACTTGCAACAATTCGCGAAACATCCGTCCAAACTAACCAATCTATTTGCGCGCTCCTTTGATGCAAAAAATTGACAAGCTCTGAATCACCTGCGCTTCGTGTTCAACCTATTCCCAAGAAAGGATCTATATCTCTTCCATCTAACTATAGACCAATTTCAATTCTCTCAGTTATTTGTAAAGTAATCGAAAAATCAATTAATTCACAAATTCTTAGGTACTTAGAAAAACACAAAAATTTTGCATGACTGGCAGTATGGATTTCGCCACAAAAGATCTACAGCAGATCTTCTTTCCTTCGTATCACACTGTTGGAATAAGTCTCTTGAGTTTCTAGGTGAGTCCCAGATCGTTGCTCTTGATATATCCAAAGCTTTTGACCAGATCTGGCATGCCGCACTTCTTAATAAACTTCCTTCCTATGGTCTTTGAACTAAACTCTGTACTTGGCTCTCTAGTTATCTATCTGATCGACGTATATCAGTTATTGTGGACGGCCATTCTTCAAGCTTTCACCAAGTAAATGCTGGAGTCTCTCAGGGCTCAGTTCTGGCACCAACATTGTTTCTTCTTCACATCAACGACCTTCTCTCGTCCACAACTAATTCCATTCATAGTTTCGCCGACGATAAGTACCCTTCACTCCAGTTTTCAGGTTCCTAAACCCATCACTAAACCTGACTTGGAAAACAAACGCAGAGCGATGCAGATATCTCTTTCGCAGGATCTTAATTTAATATTGGATTGGGGCGCCAAAAATCTCGTCCATTTTAATGCATCCAAAACACAATCATGTTCCTTGTCGCGAAAAGAGTCATCAAATACTCATCCTCTCACTTATGAGCGGCCAAGTTTTACAGAGCAAAGACACCTTCAATCTTGTGGGCGTCACATTTGAAAGTAACCTTAACTGGCATAAACACATTGTATCTATAGCCACGGCAGCTTCAAAAAAGCTTGGATTTCTCTTTCGAGCCAAAAAGTATTTTTCCGCTTCTAATTTATACACTTTGTATGTGTCCCAAATCCGACCTGCCTTAGAATATTGTTCCCATATCTGGGGCATGGCGTTCCCCACAACCCTAAGCATTCTTGATTCTATTTAAAGAAGAGCTATTCGTCTCATTAATGATCCTTCACGTACAGAAAGGCTTCCCTCTTGCCCATCGTCGGGCTGTGGGGGATTTATCGCTTTTTTTATAGGTACTTCCATGGCTTCTGCTCTAAAGAATTGTCCAGTATAGTTCCTCCACTCACGGTTCCCACCAGAGAAACTCGTGGTGCCGCGCGTATGCATCCCTATACGGTCCAACTGGACAGGCCCCGAACTTCTCACTTTGTTCGTTCTTTTATCCCTAAAGTTTCTAGATTGTGGAACCTGCTGCCCGCGGAGGTCTTTCCTTCCCCCCAAATCTTCAAGTATTTAAGTCCCGGTGTCAACAAACTCCCTCTTACCTCGCTTCGTGGTTTGTCCTAAGATAAAAAAAATCATTCGCCAAGCCCTTTAAACGTCGTGAATTTCGTCAACGTCCACGTACGCGCTATGTGGGGTTATGTGGCGCGGTATTCGGCGCGGCGAATTGTTGCAAGTTTGGACGCGGCTTTAAAGGATTACTTTAGGGTTCGTGTACCGATTTTAAAAATTCTTTTTTTATTTGAAAGAGTGTACTCTTGCGGTGGTCCCATAAAAAAACCAAGTCAGGATCGCGAGAGAGAGAAGGTACTAGACCTATTTTTTCTCTCTGCCGTACGTTGTTCGTACGGCAAAGCTGCCTCTAGGTAGGGAATATGCTCGATAATAAAGAGACTCATTCAAAATAGACAACCTTTGGGCAAAATTAATCTTTCCGCCGAACCAAAAGAGGTACTAGTAGTGTTTTTAGACTACAGTAAAAATCGTTTGATTTGATTGGTTGAAAGCGCTACAGACGGTCATTTAAAACTGTCACATTTTGGTAATCATGGCTGGTTTTGGTTAGTTAAATCTTTTTTTAATTTTTTTCCACCAGCATTCTGTATACCCCTGTATATTTTATATTAATTTGTGCCAGAACTTGCTTAAAATTTAGTATAGTTATTTCATTCTGAAATCGATGCCGCCAAGTACACAAAAACTGATAAAGCAAATAAACCCTTTTGTAAACAATGATTTATTGCAGCAAAAAATATTCAACCCGACGACTACGCCACGCGTTACAGGTTTAATGGCAGGCCAGAAACGAAATAAGAGGATGTTTTTAAGTACATGATACGTGTTTTCGCAATATTTTTATTTATTTATTTAAAAAATATGTAATCAGGCTCTGTCAGAGGCTATGTGCTTTCAAAATGGTTTGTTTACTTTATCATTTTTTGTGTATTTGGCGGCATCTCTTTCAGAATGAAATAATTATGGTTCTAACTATAACACGAAGGTCCAAGTTCTAGACGGTTCCAGTTATGTTGGGGACACGAGCCCTTTCTAGACATAAAATCTAGCTTTTAAATTTGTTGGTGGAAGGTGTATGTACAGAACCAGCTAAATGAGAAGTAGTTCATAGGCAATGTGTGGAATGGAGACAGTTTAACGTGAATGCCGGCATGTAAACATTTCGGACTGGGTGACTAATAGTGCTCGTTTTGTTATTGTATTTCTGGCCGATATACTTTTTAAAAATGGCTGATACGGTATAAAACAACTTTAAACAGTCGGTGACTCTTAAAAAAAAAAAAAAAATCCAGGACAGAAAGGAAAAAAGTGAAATTATTACAATATTTTTATCTTAATAAAATAAATATTTAATATATCTCTCTCTATAAAAGGAGTGCTTCACATAGCAAATAGGTACCTTTTTTATTATTCTTGCGAAATCGACGTACAGACACACTTCTCAAAACTGACCGCCATGTTGGTATAGCTGGGTTTCACGCGTCAAATCAGGAAAGTTTAAGCGTGTCAAGGTGCGCAGGAATGACGAACACACACTACATCAATTTTACTTTATTTGAAGCGTACTATACGTGTAATAGGCCGGAAACTTGTGAACGTTTATGTAACGTAACGTAACGTTTTGTGGGCAAGTTGCAAGTTAGAATAATAATATTTTACATTAGCTATAATAAATTTTCTGTTTTTAGGGCAATACCCTGGTTAATGTATGACAAGTAAAATGGCAACCAATTGCGCTTCTGTTATTTGCCTAAAGTTATAGTCCAAGAGCCCGTAAGCGGCAGATCTTCGTTATTTTGGTAAACTTGTACCTTACTTACGCTTGACTTTGTATATTATGTATATTATTAAACTAATATACAGGGTGATACATTTTAAAAAACATAAGTTTGACATTTTTTTTAATCTTTGGATAATCCACGAAGGCTGAAAGCCTAAATACTAACGTACCGTGGGTGTCTTAAACAGGGTAAGAGGAAGTTTGTTAACACGGGACTTAAAAGTTGAAGATTTGGGGGGAGGAAAGACCTCCGCTGGCAGTAGGAGTCGTATAGGAGTTCCAACTCCTTGGCAGTTAAACATTTGGGGATAGCCTAATGGTCCGAGGAACCGAATTTTATGGACAATTAGGTCACCCCAAAATGTTTGTCTGTCAAGGGTTTGAACTGTCAAAAGTGTCTGGGGACTCAGGAAATATCTCCTTATAGGTACCCATGTAACATATATAAAATTCAGCTTTTACAAAATGACGAAAGTTAAGTTCCAATTCATTAACCTTTGGTACCTGGTACCTGCCAAAGCCACTATAAATCAAACTTGCTTTTATTTATCATCAATTTTAGGCGAAGAACCAATTGTAAAACGGTATTTACCATTCGGTTATGTTGACGTTTAAACAATGTATTATACGTCAAAGTTGTCACCAATTATTACCGCGTATGTTGGGAGCATGCACTGACATGCTTTTACAAAATAAGGAAGGTTAGCCGCTTACGGGCTTTTACTCTATAATATAACTCCAAATAATGGTCGCCTAGAGTTCCTAAACTGATTGTTGAACACGTTTTAATGAAAAACTCTTAACAAAAAACATTTGCTAGGGAAAAAGCAGTGGCGTTGCATATTTATATTTAAAAATATTAAGTTTAAATCTTGCCCTAATGCCCCTGAAAAATATTTAAAAATTGTTATGCATCAGAAAATGCCTCATAAGATATGTTAAGTGTGCACCAAATTTTATAGTGGTGCATAGATATTATAAAAAAGAGTTCTATACATAGATTTATTTTCACTTTTTTTTAATTACCCAAGGATTCAATATTAAACAAATACATATCTGTATTTTGGAAAAAAACTTAATATTTTTGTTAAATAAATTTCAAAAACAACCTTCTAACAAACAACAACGACATTCTAACACCCACTACAAACCATGAGAGTACCTATCTGTTTAAATTTCCCCATGTCTAGTCTAACCACGGCATCGTAGGCCAAATTTACGCACAGGCTTGTTTTATTTCTAAGATAGTTAACCTATAGTTAAAATATTACCGTACTAGAAAATTTATTTTTAATTTTGAAATTTTCCATGTTGAGTCAACGAGTTTCTATAAGCACTATATTTATGTCTCCATATATTTTCTTTTCTTTTAGTTATTTAGTGTTAAGTTTAAAGATAAAGATTCAAAAATTGTTCCTTAAAGTTTAATGATACATAAAATAAAATATTTTCTAATAATATTTCTGAAAAGCTACAGTGCGTCCAATTTAACTTGTCCACATTTTAAATGTCTATAACTTTTCATTTCTTAACTTAAAAAAATAATTTAAAAACCAACTTGTACAGTGAATTAGTAAGTTTTTCTTTTGTTATAAAAATCACACAAAACAATTTTATTAACAGAATATATTGACATAACTTACTTTTTTTTTTTTTGGGACACCCTGATTATTATACCACCATTAAAAAGGTATTTTAAGGAGCTTTACAAAAATCTAGAACTAACACTACAAAATAAACTTTCTTAATTCATTGCGATTGATTTCCGTCATGTTACTCTAATAATTTTAAATACACTTTTTATGAAAAACAATTGAAGGTGCCAAATGCGCTCCTGATGTTTTGTTTTTGGAGTCTTATTTTGAAATTCAAAATGGCTGCCAAGCAATTTTTTTATGGTCAACAGAGAAAAATACTGATAGAGATTTAGTCATGGAAATGTATGCAACTACTTTTTAAAGATATTTAAATTTTGTAACTCCCCCAGTACTGTCCTGATTTTAACTTAAATCTAAAAAATGAAATTTGCTTTGTATGGGAAGAATTCCCAGTACATCCTAAGGAGTTAGCTTGGGTAGACTATAAAGGTTTATATGTAACATTAACTAATGATCCAAGAGCCCGTGAGTGGCAGACCTTCGTTATTTTGTAAAAGCTAAAAGTGTGTCACTGCATGCTCCCAACAGAGGAAAGCAATGGTAGACTGTGAAGTTTGGACTCATAGTGGCTTTGGCAGGTACCAGGTATCAAGGGTTTATTGAATTTAAACCTAGAATTTCGTCATTTTGTAAAGCTGAATTTTATATATGTTACTTTTTTATATTTGGACAAACCACGAAGGCTTAAAGCCTAAATACTAACGTACCGTGGGTGTCTTAAGCGAGGTAAGAGGGAGTTTGTTGACACGGGACTTAAATACTTGAAGATTTGGGGGGAAGGAAAGACCTCCGCGGGCAGCAGGTTCCACAACCTAGAAACTCTAGGGATAAAAGAACGAACAAAGTGGGAAGTTCTGGGGCTCATCCAGTTGGACCGTATAGGGATGCATACGCGCGGAACCACGAGTTTCTCTGTTGGGAACCGTGAGTGGAGGAACTATACTGGACAATTCTTCAGAGCAGAAGCCATGGAAGTACCTATAAAAAGCGATAAATCCCCCACAGCCCGACGATGGGCAAGAGAGGGAAGCCTTTCTGTAAGTGAAGGATCATTAATGAGACGAATAGCTCTTTCTTTGAATAGAATCAAGAATGCTTAGGGTTGTGGGGGACGCCATGCCCCAGATATGAGAACAATATTCCAAGGGAGGTCGGATTTGGGACACATATAAAGTGTATAAATTAGAAGCGGAAAAATACTTTTGGCCTCGAAAGAGAAATCCAAGCTTTTTTGAAGCTGCCGTGGCTATAGATACAATGTGTTTATGCCAGTTAAGGTTACTTTCAAATGTGACGCCCACAAGATTGAAGGTGTCTTTGCTCTGTAAAACTTGGCCGCTCATAAGTAGAGGATGAGCATTTGATGACTCTTTCGCGACAAGGAACATGATTGTGTTTTGGATGCATTAAATGGACGAGATTTTTGGCGCCCCAATCCAATATTAAATTAAGATCCTGCGAAAGAGATATCTGCATCGCTCTGCGTTTGTTTTCCAAGTCAGGTTTAGTGATGGGTTTAGGAACCTGAAAACTGGAGTGAAGGGTACTATCGTCGGCGAAACTATGAATGGAATTAGTTGTGGACGAGAGAAGGTCGTTGATGTGAAGAAGAAACAATGTTGGTGCCAGAACTGAGCCCTGAGGGCACTCCAGCATTTACTTGGTGAAAGCTTGAAGAATGGCCGTCCACAATAACTGATATACGACGATCAGATAGATAACTAGAGAGCCAAGTACAGAGTTTAGTTGTAAGACCATAGGAGGGAAGTTTGTTAAGCAGCAGGCATGCCAGACCTGGTCAAAAGCTTTGGATATATCAAGAGCAACGATCTGGGACTCACCTAGAAACTCAAGAGACTTATTCCAGCAGTGTGACTAAATGTGTAGGAGCCTTCACCGTCCCTTCAGGCTCTCACACAGTTTTTTGATTAAAGGTATGCTGTGTTTTTAAAAATCCATATAGTAGGTCCTTTCCAACTAATCCCTTATACTTACTCAATTTACATGATAAAAATGTTTTTTTTCTCAGTATGAATGGATGCCCAAAAAGCCTACCTGTCAATTTTTTATCATCTTTTTTTTTTTTTTAATTTAATTAAATAATCTTTAAAAGATAAATTTAAAAATATAAAAAGGCTGGTATAATTTCTCAGGAACCCAAAAATACCATTAATCTGTGTGCAGGGTAAAGGTTGGCCTTGGTTATTTACATCCTTAAATTATTTTTTTTTTTAATCAAAACCAGTCATTTAATTGTAATACAATTAGTAGAAAACGTGCATGTTTAAACACTTTATTGTAATTTAATATTTAAAAAAATATTGCCTTATTTGTTGTAAATTAATATTTATAAGAATCTTTAGAAAATAAAGACTCGTGCCATACTATCTTTTGGCATCAAACTATGGATACAAATATTTGCCACCCTAGTGAAGTATTCTATTCCATTCTATTTTTTTCTTGGTTTTGGTCCCTTCAGGTCCAATTTACCAGCTCTCCCCCTTCCGGACTATGCTCTCCAGGGCTTCGTCGCCGTAAAATCTGATAGTCGAGCTCGTAGCTCCCAGAAATTCCAAAAAATAAAAATAATTCTATCAATCGATGCAATGCATAAATTGACAGCCGTCAAACCAAGAACTGCTACTGGTATTACGCATAACCTTTACTTCACTACTGACAGTTCCCATGGCACGCCCATCCATTTCCGCCATTTGAGAAATACCTCCTGTTCACTACCAAACAGGATAACCATCAGCTTATAGGAATCTCGCTTACAGCGCTTAGATGAAAGATGCCGTCAATTTAGCGTGAATCTTTCCTTGATCCCCGAAGGTAAAAACGTTCGTACGACACCTCTAGCCGCCACTTCGGGAAGAACTATGTAGTCCTCTACGAACGTCCGCACTGGCCGGAGGTCAAACAAAGAGTCTCACTAGTGAGGTAGAACATTTCCTTTGTCCAGCATCGACAGGGTTGTCTGTTTTACCCCTGCAATGTGACATTTTGGGATGCGCACCATTACCCTACTTTCCTACTAACATCCAAGGTTAGTTTATATTTATAAGGTTGCGACATATCCTCAACTTTTAGGCGGTTCGAGGTCGGGGACGCAGGAAGGGCACTTCTTCGGAGAAAAGTTGGGAAGACTGGGTAAAATCAAAGCTGATGATCAATCCAGTGGCGTCTAGAATTTGCGCATTTCATTTTGCATTGTTTCGGAAGTGATATTTGTTGAAAGATGTAATTCCAAATGTTTTTTTATTTAAAGTAAAAGAATTTACAACTTAATAATTATTAAAAACAGTTGTGAAAACGGTTTTTCTTCTAATACAATAAACTGTATATCTCCGGCACTGAACAACATGGCCGAAAAATGGAGATGTGACGTCATAACACATCAAAGCAATATGGCCGAATGTCGTGACCTTTATATAGACCGACTTTGACTAACATCAAACTAACATAGTGCAAAATTTGGTAACTCTAAATACGAAAACTCTATGATATTATTAGCAAAATCGATTTTTTTTTTGTATGAACGACTAGGTTTAATTTGATTTGGGTCAAATACCGCAAAACCTTGGAGCTATTGTCAAATTAATTGTAAAATTAACGTTTATATATGCATTTATTTATAGTTATAGTAAGTAATGACAACAAATAATTCCTTTTTATCTACATACGTATGTTGACTATCGGCGCTTTTATGGTGGTTCTTATGCTCGTTAATTGCAAATTTTTGATCGTTGATTCTACTAAATATATTGTATGACGTAAGTGCACTTTCCTTTGATCCGGTACCGTAATAGTTGTTTGTGTATAAGAACCGTAGGTACTTGTAATTATAGTACAAGTATAGTAAGAACATTTTAAAAGCGCAAATTCGGTACCCTTTGAAAATAATACAAAAACATAAAAAAAGGCTGCCTGCAATCGGACTATTTTATACAAAGGCGCCGGTATCCTTTACAGCGACGCGCCGATACACTATGGGATAGAAATCCCCATCCCCAAAGCAACTTTGAAATTTTAATGGCTCATGCTGTGTATTTTAATCCAAACTACCTGTACGCAAAATTATAAAAGGATATGACGACTTCTATTGGGGTAATAAAAACTTGAAAATGTATTTTAAGTAAACATAAATATACAACATTTAATCTACTTAGTTTATTATTAGCCTTGTTTACTAAAAAAAGTAAAAGAGTTTAAATAATAAGAGCTATTGTTGTGTTTCCGATGCAGTCTCGCGAAGTCTCGCTACTTTTGTCAAAGATTTTTTTTACTTTTTTCTTTTAGCAGTTTTTGTACATACTGCCTTCCTACTTTTGCTACTTCTGAGTGTAATGACAGATACAAGATTTTTTTATAATTTACAAGGTTTTCCATTTTAAAATTTAATATGTTTTGTCCTACACTATATATCCTAAAAGATAAAAGCATTCTGATGAAAGATATGGATTCTACAGAATCTACCCAACAAAACAGTGTTTTTATTTATTCTATACGTTAAAAAATAAAAAAGTTGGGAAGATGTATTTCTATTACGCTCCTAAGAATAATTTATAATTATTTTTCAGATTTGGATGGTCATATTTCCGAAACTAATTGAGATAGACACATCAAATGTAGTATTTTTTAAAGCATTTTAAAAGATTTTTTTGGTGGTGATATAATATTCAGGGTATTCCTATTAAAAAATCATACCTATTGTCGTACCCTGTATATCATATGAGATAATAATCATCGGATTACTAATTAGAATACTACCAAATTAACCAAACAAGCTGACATTTTAGTTTATTTTGTACAATAAAAATAATAATGTTAAGGGGGTGTAAATTTATAATAACATATAATAAGTTTTAGGTTTCCAAAAGCATTTGTAATAATTTATAACATTTTTTCCAGTAAAAAGCACCTCATTTTAAGTTAGATTGGTAAGTTTCAGAATTTTGACCAAAAAATTAATTTCTATCCCATAGTGCGATGACCAGCTGCATCAACCGGCATATCATAAAAGAAATATAGCAAAGGCGGCCGCGAAGACAAGCATGCCGATTTATTTGCTTTAAACTTTTTTGTGACTTTTTTCTTATCAAAGAGCACCGAATTTACTAAACTGTTCCTTCTATACAGTGCTTGTCTAAAGTCAGGCCCCCTCCTAACTTTTGAATTGTTTGGTACTTTTTTTATGAAAAATTAAGGACTTTAGTAAGACAACATAAACCTAATTTTAGACAATAAATGACAGATATAAATTTCAAACTGACAGCTGGGCGTCATTTTGAAAAGAAAAATTAAATGGAAAGGGGAGTCTTATGGCACATCATTTTAAGGCTCCTGACGAGTTCTTTATAACTCCAGAATATAAAGTGTTATGTTACTGGGTCCGATACTCATTTTGTAAAATAGAATTCTTTATTTTAGATTTTGAATACATTTTAATTATACGTATGTTTTGATATAATTTTAATAATTAAGCGCTGTGAATGCCAAACCACACTTTTTTTTTTTTTGGTTTTTTAAAGATTTTTTTAGCAATTTCCTTAAGAAATGTAAGTAATGTAATTAATTATTTGTTTTTTTGCAGGTATGTATGGATAACCGATTTAAGGACGTCTGGTAAGTAAAGAATTATAAAAATCATCTTCCAACTGTTGCTCTTAATCGGATAAAAAAATATACAGCGTGTCTACCCTCCACATTAAAAACTTTTTATTATTAATTTTACGAAAAAGTTATTCTTTATAAAAAGTTTTGCATGAAGCTTAACCGAGAATGCAATCATTAGATATTTATTCTTTTTGTAGTGGTATACGAGGTATGTCAAAAAATATATATTTGTTTAAAGAGAAAAGCAGCTTTATTTTTATAATATACAGGGTTACCAGTAACTCAACCGACAAACTTTAAGGGGTACGTACCACATTAAAATATAAGAACAAAACTTTACTTATATTAACATATATGTCCTAAACGTCTTAGTTTTTAAACTACGGGGTGTTTAAAATTTTTAAAATTATTGTTTTCTTATTACAGCTTTTTATTTAAAAAAATTGAAGACGTCTTCCATGCATCAGGAAGATCTTTATTGACATACAAGAAAAAATATATTTTTACCAGTGTCGTCCAAAAGGGGTTCTCAGAGTATAAATTTTTAAGGAAAATTGGTAATGTCACTGCATTTCTTCTAAAATAAAAATAATTTTTTTTAAATCTCGTTTAGTTTAGAACAAATTTTGAATTTTTTGACTTTTCTTGTTTGATGAACAGTTTTTGCATAAAAAAATAAAAATAAAAATTTTTAGAATGGCACTTTCGTATTGCTTACATTAAATTTTAAATTAAAAAAGGTAATTTTCTAGAAACTTTATAACCTGATTTTAACGAAATTTGGTATACGTGGGTTTTTTGGGGCGCTGATCATGAATCTAACAGATTTTGGCGGAAACGTTTCGTTCTCGAGATATTCATCATTAAAGTTCTAATTTGAACTTAGCTTGTTTTCACGGTATTCTCTCTCTGTTTGTAAACAATTTGATTTGAAGCTGCAACACAACACTTGGATTTCTACCTTAAAATCTCCTCTTTTTCTACGTTTCTTACATTGTTTTTTTACATTAAATTGCGTGGCTATTCTTTGGTAATGCGGTAACCATACATACACATAGGGCTTCATGGCATCCTGAGATTGAAATGAGTCAAAGTATAGCTATGCAATTTAATGTAAAAACGGGTTTTAAAAGGTGAAAATCAAATAGTGTATGCCACTTTAGCTTTAAATCAAGAATTGTGTGCAAAAGAATGGGGAATATTTTAAAAATAGGATTATTTTAAATTTCTGTCTGTCTGATGATTTACGCGAAAACCGTACATCAAACAAAAAAAGTCAAGAAATCACACTTGTTCTAAACCAAACGGGGATTCAAAAAATATTTTTATTTTAGAAAATGGAGTGGCGTACCATTTTTTTCTTAAAAATGTTTACCATAAACCCTTATGGATCTGCACCGGTAATTTTTTTTTTCTGTTATGTCAAAAAATGTCTTCTTAGTGCATAGGAGATGTCTTCAAAATTTTAAAATAATATTTTAATTAGTATGAAAGTTATAATAATAAAACTATGATTTTTAAAATTACGTTAACTAAGACGTTTAGACGTATCAATATGTTCCTATGAAGCTTTTGTTCCTAGCTTTTCATTGTAAAATTCCCTCTTAAAGTTTGTCGGTTGGAGATACTGACACCCTGTATATTGGTTAAAGCGCTGCATCCATGTATGGCGGTATGAATAGTTCGTGGTAGACTCGGAAAAAAGCCCTAAAAAGATTTTAAAAATAATGTTTTATCATAAAGTCAATTTCATTACTAACCGAGAGACAACATTTCTTAATATACATTGATTAAAGCTATAAATTATAATTACCTGCACAAGAAACATACGTTCTTACTCCATTAAGGTGTCAAAGAAAAGGTGTTTATAACCAACTTCTATCAAAAAATAATTGTTTTATGGTGTTAATTTGCTTAAATGCCAACCTTAAAAATGTAAAATATTACTAAAAACACAAAAAAACACTTCAAGCAGCATATTCTAAATACCGGGTGTCGCAAATTTATTACATCAATTTTAGGCTTGGTATTTTTTATTAAAAAATTGTACGTCCCTGCATTTTTCTAAAATAAAAATATGTTTTTAAGTTCTCATTATATATTTGGAACAAATTTGATCTCTTGACTTTTTTTTATTTGATGTACGGTTTTCGCGTAAATAGATAAAAACCAATTATCGGCATGGTCATTTCCTGTACCGATACGATCAATTCTTGAATTAAAAATCACCCATTTTTTATTTTTTTTCCACCATAGAGTAAGGGAAATTATAAGAGTTATCATGGAATAGCCGATTTAAGGGACAGGTCATGCGAAAACTCCCAATATAATTTTATCGCCCCTTCGTTGAAATACCGCCAGTTAGTCATTTTCCCAGTAAGCTTACGTGTCTCCCTACCGCTGATGTTACACGAGGCGAGTGTTTCGACCGACGCATTTAAAGTGTAAACTGGCAAAAATGACAAGCCTGCTGCAAAAGCGGTACGAAAATTTTAGCATGCCATGGTTTCTCTTATCCGTAGGTATGTTACTTTATGGTTCCACTTAAAAAACATAGGAACGCAAAGATATAAAAATTTGGTTCTAACGTCTTGTTTTTGAACTACAGGGGTGTTAAAAATTTAAATTTATTTTATTTTAACACCCTGTAGTTCCAAAAAAAATACTAATACGTTTAGGACAAATTTTTATATATGAATTTTTATCGATACGAAATGACCATGCCGAGAATTGGTTTTAATTTATTTACGCGAGAACCGGGTACCTCAAATTAAAAAGTCAAGAGGTCAAATTTGTTCCAAATCTAATAGGAAGTTAAAAACATATTTTTATTTTAAAAAAAATGCAGTGGCGTACAATTTTTTTATTAAAAATATTAACTTAGACCCCTCATGGACGACACTATTAATAATTATTTTCTTGTATGCCAAAAATGTGTTTTGGTGCATAGAAGACGCCCTCCAAATTTTCAAAATATCTCAATTGGTATAAAGTTATAATAAAAAAGATTAATATTTTAAAATTTTCAACATCCTGCAGTTCAAAACTAAGACGTTTAGGGACATTGGTTTATATAAAGTTTTTTCATATTTTTTAATGTAAAATAAGCCCTGAAAGTTTGTCAAATAAGTTATAAACACCATACTAATTCAACTAATGTAAAATCAAAGTTGGGTCGTATTCCAATACCAGTATTCTGAATAGTATTCAGAATACTTTTTGCCGGTATTCGAATAGTATTCGAATACATTGGTGTGTTTGGTATTCGGTATTCGGCAGAACACTATTTTGCTCAGTATTCTGTATTCTGTATTCGAATACTTTAGAAGTATTCGACGAATATTTTTTTGAGTATTCGAATATCGGCGTTCCGAGTATTCGAATACTTTATTATTATTTTTTTGCTCTTCAATTTTGGCATTTTGTCATAGGTTTTGTTTAGTAGTATTCGAATTTTTTCGTTTCCAGTATTCGAATACCGATTGGAGATATTCATGTATTCGAATACTTTTTTCTTCCAAGTATTCAAATATTCGGTATTCGAATACTTTCTTTCCGGTATTCGTATTCGTATTCGAATACCGATTTTCAGTATTCTGCCCAACTCTGTGTGAAATTTCCTTATATCGAAGCAGCTGCAAATTATTTGACACACAATACCTTATTGTGGGTTAAAATTTTTAAAACATACCTTATTATTGTGCAACATAAACTTT
>JACEGR010004862.1:0-81309 GCA_014170235.1 Listronotus bonariensis
AAAGTTAAGTGTTAAAAAAGTAACTTTTTTTTAACACTCGAAGCTTTTTTCACACTTTGAATTAGTGGTTTGTTTTCATGCCCACTACAATAAACTTAAATAATAATTTATGCAATGTAACAGTAAACGCGACATTAACTGAACCAAAGGGTCAAGTTACCTTTGATTTCGTCATTATTCCTTTTTGTTCATGTATCACTAGTTTTAAAGTTTGACAGTTTGCGAATAAATTTAATAGAAATTATTTAAAGTTAATAGTAATAATGAATTTGAAATGACTAAGAAATTGAAAAGGATTTTATACTGTTTTTAGTATTATTAATACAAAAAGTAAGTACATAAAATTTTCTAAAATTAAACCACGGCATAGTTATGAAGGAGATAATTGTCTTTTAAAAAATAAGAAGGCTATGATTTTTTGTTGCAATATAATGGCTGTGCTGCAAAAATTAAAATTAAAAAGTTTAAATAAATAAAACATGTATACTGGTAATTTGGGAAATTTTAATGCGGTCGTGAAAAAATATAGTATGTAACACATGCATAAAGTGTCTTTTTTACTCATGGAATTGCCGCACTCGCCTAAAGGCTTGTGCTGTCAAAGTTTTCATTCGTAAAAAAAAGTATCACTTTAAGCACTTGTTATATAAATAACTATTTTAATATTGTATTCGTAAATATATCTGTATTTCGCGCTTTTAGAGATATATTTGAAGGTTCTATAACCATTAGTTTTTTTTTGTAAAATGAGAAAAACACTTGAGATTGGTTGTTTTTGATAAACATTTAAAATAAAATATACAATTTTATTTACCATTTTATTAAATATACAAATACACTAAAAAACTCGTTTAAAGAAGCATTTTATATTATTTACACCCGTCACTATTATCATCCTCATCCAAATCTTATAATAATATAATGCCACACTACTTGGTTTTATGAGGAAGGCTGACAGCTAAGACATTTTTTTATTTTTAGTTTTGAGTTTGTTTAGAGGTATTGTGTGTTAAATATGTCCAAATTACTATTTACATATTTATATTTTGTTTTAAATATAACGTGTACATCCATTTTTAATGGCTGGTCAGGATATGACAGCGGAAGTGCGAACAGCACAAAATAAGAAAAAATAACATTAGTTGTTTTTGCAAAAATCCTGTAAAAGGTCCCAGAATCAAAAGTAATAAAATATACAGGGTGTTCTATCAAAAAAAATTAAAACTGAAGCCATGTCCGGTTAAACAGGAAGTGATTGAAAAGTTTAAAATATGCCAGAATTTTTATATCCCCATTACATCTAGATATACCAAATGTCATTTTGATATATCCAATAGTGTAGGACTTAGGACATATGGCTTGTCTAATAGATTCGTTGACACCCGGTATTTAATATTATTTTACATACTTATTAAAATATGTGTATACTTATAATTAAAATAAAAAAGTCATTAAGCATATTGACAGTCTTTCTCTTAAACTTATAGCAGGACTCCAGTTTGTATTCAGTTTTATTATATCGTCTTATAATAAAGTATCTTACTTTATTTTTAACCTTTACTGTGTTTTTACTTAAATAAGGGTAAATTTAAATATTTTAAAATGATAATAACAAAGGCCAAATAACAAGACAGATTAAAAATATTAAAATGGACAATCTATATTTTGAGACAATAACACTTAAAGAGATCCAAAGAAAATTAACTAATAATGATAAAGAATTTTCAGAGAAAAGTACAGTTGACAAATGGCAATACAGGGTGTCACTTAATTGATAGCTAAAAATACAAGGTATGATTCCTTAGCTTATTTTAGGAAGAAAAGTTTATATAAACATATGTCATAAACGGTTTAACCTTTAAGATAAAGAGTGTAAAAATTTAAAAAAATCTATTTTTTTTAATTCTTTACTCAATTTTATTTTTATTTGGCAATATTATTATTGACATTAAGGGTGTAATTTATTACTAACTCAATTACATTTAATAAGTCCAGTGGCGTCACGAGGGGCAACTGAAAGAATATTTCCAACAAAAAAACGGTACGCCAATGACTGTGTAAATGTGTTTAACATTTTTGTGCTTTCTTTAGATTAAGCAAATAAAAATACTGCTTTTATATCATTTTTTGTATCTTGTTTAGTTTAAGAGAAAAAAATTACTTAATTGCATATTTTAAGACCATAAAAAAGCATTGCGGGATCTTTTTCTTTTAAAAATTAGGTTTTCTAATTTTTAATTAGCAATTATATAACAAAAATAATAAATACTTATTTAAATAAGGTTTATATCCAGTATAACAGTTTTTACTAAAATAAGTGTTTTAAAAATTTTTTGGTTTTTTGAAAATTTGTATCTCAAAAACTAAGACGTTTTGGAAATATGTTCAGTTTTTTCTTATTTTTTAATGAAAAATCACCTACTAAAATTTCTCGCATTTGTTTAGAAACACCCTGTATACGTACTTCTAAAAATAATAGCTGTTACTCCGATTTCTATTGCTACACCTAAGAGAAGGTACTCAACCCCTAGAAGGCTAAAACCATATTTACGAAATAGTACCCTGTTTCTCAAGAGTTAATACGTTTAGGAAATACGTTCATATGAATTTTTCTTTTTAAAATAAGCTAAGGAATCATACCCTGTATTTTAAGCCATCAATTAAATTACACCCTGTATATACCCAAAAATGCATTAGATAGCATACCAAATATACAAAAAAATCTATTAACTCTCCGTTCCCACCGCTTAAGCTCTCACTGAAAGAGTATTTTCAGTAATAAATTTGAAGTGGTGAAAAGAGAGAAATAGAGCGTCAATAAATTTAATTAAAAACGAATTGTTAATTTATTTAAATTTAGGTGATGATTGTCAAACTAGCTTTGTAATATTTAAAAATAGCAAAAGGTTTTTGAAAGCGCTAAAAGTATACAAAACTAAGTTTTTAAGGCAATAAAAACATAAAACCCAACAAAAAATGTTTCTTCCAAATCCTTTTTTTTTCATTCAAACGATTGTATACGTTTTTTTGTCCAAAAGTTCGCGCTATCCCTAATTAACATATGCAACTCTTCAACAGAGTCCGCTGATATTCTAAAGTAGGAATAAAACCTATCTTCGTATGATTAAAGTTGTTTACATAATTTGTGATATTTTCGGTAGTCGGGTCTTTTAAGGTTTACGTCGTGTACCCACCCGTTTGGGCTTTTAAGCTAGTGCAAACAAGAGTAAAAGTTCCCTTTATCCGAATCACTTGATGACATTTTTTTCTAACAATAAAAATCATCTAGAAATACACGACTTTTGCGAAATAGCTATGCATTTTTATTTGACTAGCACGTCGCACCCATGCAGCGCTGGGGTGCATTCAGATTAGACGCCCGGCCATGCTCGGTAAACAACCTGCCATTCAAAATCACTTTGGAACAAACAACCAAAGCACCCTGCTCTTGATTTCAGCGCAAGCGCAGAAGTTAAAAGTTTTAGAGGTTAACTTTTGTATTTTGTATGTTTAGTCCGTTAAATTTACTAAGCTTTTAAATACAAAAATGAATCAAGTAACCTATAAATTTAGACCATATATACTAAAAATTGACGCCGATATAGCCAGATCTTTGTCAAAAGGTTTGATTCTAGATCTATATTTCTTCCAAATACTTCTCTAGAGTGTTCTATACTTGTAGATCCTTTTAAGATGGCATAAAAAGTTATTGGAGCCACAAAGATATTTTAAGACTGATATCAATTTACAAAGAAAAGCAAAAACTTTTTGCTAATAACACAATTAAGAACGAAAAGGTTTTGGAACAAATAGCTTGCCTGCTAGAAAATCACACCAGTGATCAGTGCAAAAACAACTTTAAATATTTAATATATATTTATATATATATATATATATATATATATATATATATATATATATATATATATATATATATATATATATATATATATATATATATATATATATGTATGTATATATTCTATCTATATATATATATATATATATATATATATATATATATATATATATATATAGAAAAGAAAAGAAAAAAAGACAGATGCAGAGAGTATGCATTTCGATTATTTTGAAAAAATGGACGAAATACCAGAAAAAAGTCCCCAAGTAAGTTTATCTCCACTAGAGTATGTGTTTAAAAATATTTAGGTAGGTATATTATATAGTAAAAGTGAAAAGCCAAATAAGTTTAAAGTGACATATCAATATTTCAGCTTAGGCAAAATAAAGTAGTTGCCAGGAAATAAGAAGCAAAAAGAAGCTTTAGCTTACTCATTACTTATTTCTGTATAATTATTTCGACAAGTATAAAGTGGTTAAATTTTTAAATTAAATTTAATTTATTTTGTTAAAACCATTGTTTTTTGGGTCTTCAAAGTAAGTTTTAGTGTACACTTAAAATTTACAAAATGAATTTTTTTAACTTAAAATTAAAGGTATTTCCGCAAATTATAATTATTATAAAATAGCTTCACTGCCTCTAGCCAAAAAAATCATACAATTAAAGTTCTTTTTACTTTAGTAGAAATTAGCATACAATTTAAAAATACATACATATAGAAATACATTTAGTTACATTACAATATCACATTACCGGACACCCAGGTATTTTAAGACTGACCAGTTATTACACTCTCTCTTTTTTTTTGTATCTATTAAATGGTTGACAGTTTTCTTGATTTAGTTATTCTAGTTATGACAGTACGGTATAGTTTTTATAGTATTTCCATTGTAATTCAAGCGCTGCACGGCGTTCTGCCACAAATTTTGGATTTGCACTGCGGTGTGTTGCAGCACATTTTTTAAAAAAGACGCTGTGCAGCGTCAAGGTCCGTCAAGGTAATATTATTAATAATACAAGTGATCTTGCTAAGCAATAACTCATTAAAAATGTAGATTCATATACCAGATTAAACGTATATTTAGGGATTGTTGTAAATTTTACAATTTTAGGTATCATCTGTAATCCTGGCTTTATCACTGTCCTCTGAAAATAATGTGCCTGAAGAAACAGCAGAAGTTTATGAAGATGAAGAAAAGAAAAAAACAAATAATTTAACTATTTAAAAAATAATAATAAAAAATAAATCAAAGTTAACACCAACAACACAAGTTTTACAAGAAGTGAAAGAATTGAAAGAACAGTTAGTACAAAAAGAAAAAAAAAAGAAAGAAGACACCAGGAAAATTTGGGCATTAAAAAGCGGTGCCTAGAATTGCTTAAGCAATTTGTTGAAAAAAAAAAGTATATTTTACATTTTCCTCGAAAGTTTGTTTTTTTATCTTTATTTTCTGTAGCTGTAAGTTAATATGGTAAGATGGCAAAACCCGATATGTCATTTTTAGTAAAATATTGAAGACAGATATTTTTAACTTTGGTACATCCTGAAAAATCACAATTTCAGTACAATTTTTAAATTTTGCAACTAATTATTTTATATTAAGTCGCAAAATTTAAATATTGTACTAGAACTCTGATTTTTCAAAACGTGTACCAAACTTAACAATATCTCCCTTCAACATTTTACTAAAAATGAGATATCAGGTTTTGCCATCTTACCACAGGATTATTCCTATATTTAGGTATATGAAAGGTCCTATAAAAACTTTGTTCCTGTAAAGTGGTTGTTTTTGTTGTTGTTTTGCTTTAATTAATTAAAGCAAATGTTTAAATAATGTTTTATTATTTTTTTACCATATTAAAACCCTTTTATAAATAATATATTTTTAAATAAATAAAAGTTCATTTCGTCTATCTACATATTTTATTTAACCATGTCGAAAAAAAAACAATACAATCTCATACAACAATTGAAACCATTAGAATCTGCGACAAAAGCACAATAGAAACGGTGGTTTTTATTGTGCTTTTGTTACAGATTCTAATGGTTTCAATTGTTGTATGAGATTGTATTGGTTTTTCGACAGGCAAGAAGTTAATAATATTATCTTAATAATACTGTTTAAATATAAACCACAAAAAAGGTAAAGATCACCAAAAAATATTGGCTCATAATAACTTTAATTTTTTTTGAAATAATGCCATAACTATATTTTTCCTTTGATTTAGTGTTTCGGTGACATAAATATTTGCTGGGGCATTTTCTAATTTTCCTCCACAGCAAATACCCTTCCTTCCATTTGATACTCTTCTATTAAATCTTCTTGCATTAGACACATGTTGTGCAACACACAACATGCAACTACGGTTGCAGGAATCCATTTTAGTTTCATGTCTACATATTTTAGCCTTCTAAATCTTCCAAAATGTAGGGCTAAAGCCCTTAATTACTTGCGTCGTTTTTGCATGCTGAATGTTAAAATTATGCATATATGGAAGAAGGTTCCCTCTGTCAATAAAAGGTTGGATACACCACATATGCCCGTATCTGCATTTATTTGGCTATAATTTGAAGAGTTTTTAAACACTCTAGCGTCATTTACACTGCTAGGATATCCGGCAAAGACATCTGTGAAAAACAGATTATGGTCACAAATTGCCTGAAGAGTTATACTATAAAAACATTTTCTGGTCACGTATGCTTCTGCATTTTCTTCGGGTGGTTTTATGGAAATATATGTTCCGTCAATGCATCCTATAATGCCCTTAATGCCTGCAAGACCTTCATAGACTGCTGCTATTTCTCTAGTTTTTACTTTATTTGGCCTTTAAATGATTATGCTGGCAACTTTATTTAGTGCTGTTACGACCCTTCTAAAGCTTGAATGAAGGCTTGAGGCACTTAAAGCAAATCGACTGGATAAAGATCTGAAACAAAATTAAAAATTAATTAAACATATTTTAAAAGATAAAATGTTAAAATCCTTAAAGTATGTAATTTTTACCAACCTGTAGCTTTCTGGTGTTGAGAGCAGCCACAATACTGCTAAAATTTGCTTCTCAATAGCAACTGTTTGTCTTTCCGCGCCAGTAATTGATGCTGATCCCAGATAGGGTCATAAAAGAGTATCAAGATATTCATAACTTGACCGAGGTATACAGAAATGTTGTTGAAATTTATGAGCTGACTAACCCTTCAAATCTCTTTCCACAAATAATTAATTTCTGAAAACTTCGTTTTTCTCTTTTAACAACGGAGCAATTTTTAAAATAAGTTCAGTTTCTTCTTTACTATAAATGGAATTATTTGTGGACGAGAGAAGGTCGTTGATGTAAAGAAGAAACAATGTTGGTGCCAGAACTGAGCCCTGAGGCACTTCAGCATTTACTTGGTGAAAGCTTAAAAAATGGCCGTCCACAATAACTGATATATGTCGATCAGATGGATAACTAGAGAGCCAAGTACAGAGTTTAATTTAAAAACCATAGAAGGAAAGTTTATTAAGTGGCTCATTCCAGACCAGTAAAGCCGTTTCAAAAGACTAAGTTTTTACTTAATTAATAAGTAAACAAACTTGAGAAACCGAAGGGGTAAATAGGGATGCTGGGCGAGATAAATTAGCTAAAACTTAGAGTTTGCTGTAAAATTTAAACAAATTATGAACTGAGGGCTAACTTTATTCTTTGGTTATAAAGTACATATCATGGCCCACTATGCAAAACTCAATTTTAAAATTAAAATCATCAATTTAGGATCTAAAAATAAAAAAAAATATTAAGTACTATATATTTTTAAAAGCTCTCATTTTCTGTAATATAAAGAAATAAAAAATATATAGGGTGTTCCATAAGAAAAATACATATGTTTGGTTTATATGTCGATACTTATATTTAAAAAAAAACTGACTAGACTACTGGATTTTACGTAACAGTATCTACTTATATCAGTTTTTACATTTGTTGTAAGTTACAAGACAACAAAAGAGGCCCAAAAATGGAAAAAAAAATTTGCTTTGTATGTCAAAAACTAAGAGGTCATGAAAAAATGTTTTAGTGTATTTTTCGTTTCCTCAAAATGTAGCAGCAGTTCGAGAAAACCGCAAGTCTTCATCTCTAATATAGCCAAGATATCCTGCAATTGCAACGAAATTCGGACACTGTACATACAGGTATACAAAATATAAAAAATAAATTAGTTTTTTAAAATTAAGAACAATGTAGCTGTTGCTCAAAAACCAAAGAATAAGTACCAATCGCTTAGCTAATAGAATTGATTTTTGCATTGGTGGATTTTGTTTTTTATTGCCGAATTTATTTTGCTAAAGAACTAATGAAAATTGGCCGCATACATCCTGAGAAATGTAAAACTCTATATCCTCTATTTTTAACATATGCCTAATCAATCTTCTTTTTTGGAAAGCTATAAGGTAATAACAAGCTGCACGTTTTTCTCTTTTGTACTCATAGTTTCTAAATATGCAGACGGTACTCCAGATATAGCAAGATATCGTATACACATGTTTTAAATAACAATTGTTTCAAATACTCGCGAAAACTTGTAAGTGACAAAATTACATTTCTTAGGGGTAATATCCCTACTACATTTAATTTTTCCGTAAAAATTCGGAATAACGACTTTCTAAGTAATTTATATAATATAATACAGATAGATTACTTAGAAACAAGTATTCCATTTTTCCACAGAAAAAGTAGATGCGAGACGAGGGATATTTGGTAAGATTATTTTCTTAGATAAACATTTTATTTTAATACAAAATGTTTTTAAATAAAACAATAAGAACAATAATTATTAAGGACAATATAACTTGCAACTTGTCAAACCTGCATAAAAAATTTTTGATTTTTTTTTCGGAAAAACTGCTGACAGCTAAGTTTACAGTTGTTAAGTAATTTTCCACTTAAAATTTATATTTGACAATCCAATTCATGATAGTGATTGATCAAAATTAATAGGAAGGAAATAATCTCGGTAAAAATCCATCATGAAACGTTTTAGTGTCAAATGTCATGAAATAATTTTTTATGACATTTTTATTTCATCGTGGTAATCTGGCTAAATGGCTATCTTTAGTAATGGGCTCGATGAGTAAGGGGTATAAATGGTGCACTTATAAACCCCCTGCAACCACTATTGAACGAAAAACGACACCGTGTTGGTAAGTTTTAGGTCCCTCTAACAATGTTAATAATGTAAAGAATTTTCCTCTTGGTATGAAACGCTTCGAGTTAATTTTACAAACTGTAGTATCTCAAATACATAAATCCTATTCTGGCATAAAACTAACAACTTTTAACCTGTAAAAGACATACATACAGGGTGATTCAAAAACATATGCCATCGCTAATGGGGAGATTCCTTAGCCAAAAATAAGACAAAAATGTCATATGAACATGGTCCGCAAATGCTTTGCTTCCAAGATACAGGGAGTTTAATTTTTTTTTTTAATATTTTTAAAACTACGCCAGCGATTTGGCTAAAATTTGGGACATAAGGTATATTTATTAGTAGGCTTATTTTGCCTATAAGGAATTTGCTATATTTTTACCAGAGGCGTACTTGTGGGGAAGACACAAAATATTTTTTAATTAAAACATGTACGCCACTGATTTTAATAAATTTTGATAGCGCAATTAAATACTTTGCTAAATGCTTAACAAAACTTGTCTCTTAGCATTTTTTCGAAATTCGTTTGGTTTTCGGGATATTTGCGATTTTAATACGGGCTGCAGCTACTGACCTCTATCTACGTTAAGCTATAAAACATCAAAAAGGCTTTGAAATTAAAAAAAAAACAATTGCTTTAAGTTTGGCAAATTGGCTATTGTATTATCACTATTGTTTTTATCAAAAATTTTTGTTCTAACTCATTAAAAATGCCTTTTAATTATTATAGTTCGTCAGGGTTAACAGATATGTTGTTAATTTATGGTGAAACCAGACAAAATTCAAGAGAAGCCGTCAGACTATATGCTGAGAGATACGAAAGAGTCCCTAGTAAAATCATTTAAAAAAATATATAAAAAATTAAACGCCCTGTATCTTGGAAACAAAGTTTTTGCGGACCCATGTTCATATGACATTTTTGTCTAATTTTTGGCTAAGGAATCTCCCCTTAAGCAATGGGATATTTTTTAAATCACCCTGTATACAAGTAAAAATAAATCGTATAATATGTAAAATTAAAGCATTTAAATATAATTTAGCAACTGATTTTTAGTGTTTGTTCAAATGCAAAACTGGTATTTATACAGTGGTGGCCAACTAATTAGAAACGATTCATATAAAAATAAAATTCTAAAATTTTAGGCTATTTCAAATAAATTAGGTTTAAACTCTTTACAAGATTTTATCAACCATCTCAAGGTTAATACATAGCGAGTTCGAAGTTAAATATTTTGTGGTACTGATAAGAAATTTTTTAAATATAAAAAAAAAATTAAAATGCAGATGGCCACATATTTAGAAACGGCTATAAATAAACTATGCAGTATCTCTCAAACCTCAGTGGTGACAAGAGTTTTTTGTTATCAAGGCCGCAAACTTTCGTTTTATTATTTAAAATAGGTAGAAACAAAAATTGTGATCCTACTACACGTAAAATAATTTTTGGACTAAGGCAGAGAGGTTGGAGTTACAGTAAAATAGCTGATCATCTAGACTGTTCAAAAACAAAGTTTTCTACGCACTAAAACATATAAAAGATTATGGCACACACGAAAATGTTCCGCGAAAGAAAAGAGCTCGAAAAACAAGCAAGAAAACGGATGAACTGATCATTAGGATGGTTAAGAAGGAACCATTTCTCACTTCTCAACAAATAAAAAAGAACTTCCATCAGACGTAAGAATATCTACACGCACTATTAGACGACGCCTTAATGAGGCTGAGTTGTTTGGTCGAGTATCCAGGAAAAAACCACTTTTAACAAAGAAAAATCGACGGGCAAGGTTAAAATTTGCTAGGGATCATATTGGTTGGACCATTAATGACTGGAAAAAGGTACTTTGGTCCGACGAAACTAAAATAAATAGGATTGGCAGTGATGGACGGATATTTGTTAGAAGGCCAAGAAACTTAGAAAACGATCCTAGATATACAACAAGCACGGTAAAACATGGTGGAGGAAATATAAAGCTGTGGGGATGCTTTTCCTGGCGAGGTGTTGGTCCCTTAATCAAAATTGATGGCATCCTTGACCAAGATAAATATAAATCAATTTTAGAAGACATCATGCTTCCTTTTGCTGATGATAATTTGCCTGTGACTTGGGTCTTTCAACAAGATAACGACCCAAAGCACACAGCTAAGTCAGTAAAAAAATGGTTTCAGGATAATCTTGTAGATGTGATTGAGTGGCCTTCATCTAGTCCTGATCTAAATCCTATAGAAAACCTTTGGGGTGATCTAAAGAGGCTACTAAAAAACAAAAAATTCAAAATTTAAAAGATCTTGAGGAAGAAGCACAGACTGCGTGGAAATCAATTACTTTGGAACGATGCCAACATCTAATAGAGTCCATGCCTAGGAGATGCAGGGCTGTGATCGCTAGCAAAGGGTTTGCTACCAAGTACTAGGTTCCTGGATTAATTTAAGACTAAGAGTGCTTTTATTTTTGTTTTATTAATTAATAAAATAAAATTTATTTTTTCGTTTCTAATTAGGTGTCCATTTCCACATTACAAATAAAAATTATATCTTTTTTAAAAACACAATGTTAACAAGAATTTTATTATTTATTTGTAGTTTTATACTTAACTGTTAGACATTACATATGGGTAAAAAATAAAAATAAAAAACTTTCTTTACACAGAGATACTACGATTTTTATTATTTTTTGTTTATACGTTTCTAATTAGTTGGCTACTACTGTATTTATTCATGGGTAATGAAAAATATTTAAAAAATAAAATACAATTAACGATTTATTTTTAAAACATACAGAGTGATATTTAAAAGGTAAAATTAGTAGCATTTTGTCTTCTCGGTAGCGCAGTAAACAAAGTCTGTGATCTGTAACCCAAAAGGTCTTACATCTAACTAAAAATTTAAATTCGCATAACACTTCTAAACAAAATGATAGGCTTGGTGGTAATTTTGCTGCACACCCCGTATATTTTATTGATAAACGCATAACACTACTAGCGTACCAAATGGGATGAAAGGTGGGGCGGAAAGCAAAGGATACGATAACACGGATGATCGATTTCTTCCTTTGCGGTCAAATATTCTTGAGGAATTCAATTATACCCAAAAGTATTTGCAAACTTTAGAACATAGTTAAGGACATACAAAAATAGAATGGTGTAAAGGATGATTATAAGTCTTGCGGAAACTTATAATAAAATAGACAATCATAAAATATTATCAGAAATTAAACGCCCAGGACGTCACCTTAAAGTACTAACAATACAAACGGATGAAGCTAAAAAGTTTTCTGCTTTAGGTTTTTTGTTTATTGTGAAAATGGATTTTTAAAAATTTGTTCCTAATTAATATCTAGCTCTCAAAATTTGTTGACAGTATGCAATTTAGTTACTCCATGTAAAAAAGCTTTTTAAAATTAGGTAAATCTTATAATTAACAGTTGTCTATATTTTAAGGAATCAAGCAGGGCTTAATGCTTTTTGGTAATCTTGTCAATTAAACGTAAAGTACCAAAATATGTTAATTTCGATGAAACCAATAAACTACTTTCTGAAGCTCAAACTCGTAAAAAACATTTTTAGTTATATACTTTATTTATTATTTTTATTGTAATTTTAAGTTCTTATATTTTTATATATATTATATTTTTCTTTTTATAATAAATGTTGTCCTGTTCTAAGTTGGTTTTTAATAAGATTTTTTATAATACCCTTTTCAAGGCGGCCTTAGGCAAGACGCGCACTAAAGTGGTAAGCGAGTGGCATGGCAGGTACAACTTCCAAAGCTTCCAAAAACTAAACAATTTGAAGACTTGCGGTACCCAAATGACGCCGCACACTTGCCAAACACCATTCCACCACCACTTTAATTTAATGCGCGCTTCTGTATTTATTTACGCAGGTTTTAAATATTGCTTTTGAAATTGACTCACCGCCTAGCCGCCATATCACTGGCCTACCATTTCAGTGCGCGCCTTGCCTTGGATATATTTTAGCCCTAGGCTTTGATAACTCTGGGTACGCCACTACACAACACTTAATTATTTTACTTGTATGTTACCTTAAAAAATAACTTTAATAAGCTCGTAAATTAGCAAATAATAATGTCTTTTATTATCAAACAAATACTTAATAATTTGTCAAAATGTTCACTTTTCTGTATTAGAACATGTCAATAAGAATAGTAAGAATGCAATTTTTGTTAGCATATTTTGAATGAGTTGCGTTAAAATAAAATTTGTCACACTTAAAGAATTTCGAACTTTATATGTCCTTATTTGAAGTATTGAATTGGGTAACAGCTAACTTACATTGAAGAACTGACAGACATAGAACTCCTAGAGAAGTTGTGTAAAGATTTTAATTAAGAAAATGTCATTCCAGAAGTATTTCCGTGCCATTACTGAATTACTGTCTACCACATACAGATAAATTTTGTTCTTTTTTTTTTAAACTTTACTTTTACCTCCTTTTAATTAAAAATGTTGTAATGTTTAACCTTTTAAACGACAAATGACTCTTTAATTAATAATATGCATGGTGTTACAGAATGATAAAAAAAAATTAAGGCCTTAATCTACTATTAAAAATATGTAATAAAAGTTCATATAATCATGGGTCTCAAAAATGTTTTCTTTTCAAGAAACAGGGAGTTCAATTTTTCAAAAAGCTATAAAAGTTCAAAAATACTTATTTTAATTAAAATTGTTAGACTGATTATTAGCCTTATATTTAAATAAGAATTTATTGCGGTTATTATACGGGGCGTTTCTTAACCACATGCTAATATTTAGGGGGTGATTCTTTGACTTTATGGTCTAAAAATATGCAGTTAAGTGAATTTTATCTTTTTTCTTCTAAACTAAACAAGATACAAAAAAAATAAAAAACATAAAAGCTGTATCTTTATTTAGTTAATCTAAAGAAAGCACAAAAAATTTACACACATTTACACAGTCAGTGGCGTACCGTTGTTTTGTTAGAAATATTCCTTAAGTTGCCTCTCGGTACGCCATTTGACTTATAAAATATAATTTAGATATTTAATCTATATTATATATAGAATATAAGAATCTTCCCCTTAAATATTAGCATGTCTTTAAGGAACACCCTGCTAATAACAAAATCTAAATCCTAATTTTTAAAAGAAAATGTATCCGCAATGTTTCTTTAATTGTCTAAAAACATTCAATTACGTGTTTTTTTCTCTTTAACTAAGCGAGATACGAAGAAAAAACTAGGAGAAGTAAAAGCTGTATTTTTTGCTTAATCTAAAATAAGCACAAATTTTTTTACACATTTACACAATCAGTGGCGTACGATTTTTTTGTTAAAAATATTCCTTTATGACTTTTTTAAATTTTCTGATGTAGAATCTGCCCTTAAATTTTTTTAACAATATTTTGTAACACCCTGTATATGGAAATTTGAAAATAATAATAAATATGTAATATTCAGAAAACACAGTACATAATTTTTGCTTAGCTAGCAGACTGGCAAAAGCATGCCCTGGTGAAAAATTCTTTTTCTGAATGAAAAAGATATATTTCAAGTAAAAAGCCATTGGTCCGGACGGCATTAGATTGGACAATCAGAGTCTCTGAAGGCAAATATGAATCAGACCGATTTATGTATGGAACCATTATCTGTGATTGTGTTTTATCGATGATTTTATTTTTTATATCATAAAACACATTTAAATGTTGTGTTTGTAATTTATGTAAATTTAGTCGAGACCAAGTTGTACTCAAAATACGTCGCTAATTATTTATGTAAATATATATATATATATATATATATATATATATATATATATATATATATATATATATATATATATATATATATATATATTTAAATATAGCGAAAATTTGTATTCTTAAAATTATACAAAAACTTTTTTTGGTAACCTTAAAAACCATAAAAGCACCTGGCTCATAAAGTCATAAATAATTATTAAAAAAACAATGGGTGAGCTTAGTTAGCATATTGTTTAAAAAAGGTGTTTAGAATTTACTATTATGTCAATGTGCAAAATTTAAAATAAAACACTTAAAAAAAGTATTTTTAACCGTTTTTATTACAAAATTTTAACTTTTTGATTTAAAATAAGTTTTTTTACTTAAAAAATACTAAATAATTTGGTAATTTATAATTTTTATTTTCTTTTTTACATTTTAGAATAAAATAACAACACCCAAATTGGTACGTACTCTAAGTGTGTAACCTGTTTAATTTTTAAGTGCGGAATTAATATTTTACACATGACACATAGTAAGCCATGGCATAAAAGACAATTTTTATTAAATATTATTAAACAATAACATTTTTTAACAGTGTTTTTCTTAAATTTTACTTGAACTACACACACTTAATAATTTAATATCATTTTGATACTATTATTACTATTAATATTAGTGCATATATTTTTTTAATTATATTGGAAATACAAATAAGCTTTTAAACAAAAAAAAATTCATTTTTTTTGGAAACTTAGAGTACCTATCCAATAACATTTTGTCTTTAATTTTCCTGTTTTAAATATAATAAAATATAACATTTATAAAAATTCAGATGATTTGTCAATTTATAGTTTGCAAACCAATTTAAAATTAAGAAACTGGGGTTTTTATTTAACTTATAAAAAAAATTATATCCGGACATATAACTAATAATAAAAAAATAAAAAGTACAAAAAACATGTTAAGTTAAAGAGATAATTAATTATTTTAAAAGTGGATTTTGAAGACAAATAATGAGAATATCCAATGATCTAGTTCACAAATATTGTAAGTGCAAACACACAAATTTTTATTTAACATGAACTTTAAAGTTTAAAATTTTGCCATAATTCTAATCTAAAAGTACTTGACACTGTTAAAAAGTGGAGCTGGTTATCTTTAAGTTTAAATATTTTACTTGCTACTTGTGTGCGTAGAAAAATTTCCTTTATATAAATGGTTGTTAGTATATGCAACTAACTTTTTCTAAAAATGCACTTACAACTTTGTGTACTAGACCACTGTTATATGGCTCACTTCCTATATTGGGTAAAGATTTTCACAAGGAATTTGGTGATATGGGGTTGCTGGGTTTATTTTCTGCGATTCTATTGCAATTAATAAAAAATTGCATTATAATTTAGGGATAGTTTTACGTGAAAATAAACTGGCTGCCACAGGTCACCGGTGCTTATTTGTCAAAGTCAAGAATTTTAAAAATACCTTTACAATTTTTGGGTTAAAAGATATATTATAAAATTTTTAACATGAAATATAATTTTAGCCATTCTTATTTTAAATATTTATAATAAATAAACTTATTTTTTAAATGCTTGACTTTGACCAATAAGCATCTGTGACCTGTGGCAGCCAGATTTTTCAGGTGAAACTATCCTTAAATTATAATGCAGTTTTTAAACAATTGTATCAGAACCGCAGAAAATAAACCCAGCAACCCCATATCACCAAATTTCCTGTGAAAATCTCCATCCATTAATATAAAAATATACAGAGTATTCCATTTAAAAAATACGTCACACGTGCTGTAACCCTTTTGTTTTTGGTTCAAATGTTTTTCTAATTAGATCATTAAATTCTACGGAAAAGATACACAGAAATGGCTATATTTGTTCAAAAATAGGCCCCTGGTTACTTTAAAATAAAACCCTAAACATTTTTTGTACACAGGTGTTTTTTACTTGGGTACCCAAAGTAAAATCATAAAAAACAGGTTACCTTTTCTTGTGTTAAAAAAATTGGTATAATAAATGTAGTCATATATTATACAACAACCACGACTAAGTAAAATATCAACAATCATTATAAATTATTTATTGGTTTAGTTTGTACAAAAAAAAAAAAAATCGGCTAAATATTTCGTAAGAAAAGAGTTAACGATCTTTTTTATTTATAATTGGTTACCTCCCTAATAGGCAGAATAACAACATTTAAAAATTACTATTATTTTGTATTTATCATTTAAAGTAACATTTATGAATTATAAAAAAGAGTTTATTTTAACAGTATATTTAAAATTGGTATTTATTTATTTTTTTAATCTATAAAATTAAATGCCGGCCATAAATCCGAAAACACCTGAATGACGTCACGAGAATATAAAATGCGTTTAAAATCACAAATTTAAGATTGATTTGATGTGCTATAACGTTGAGGAACCGGACCGCACACGACATATACATTTTATAGTTTCTAGTTTAAAATAAAATTGTCCCTAATGGTAGGGTAGCCCAAAGGGGATTTCGGGATTTACTACAGCGCGGCAGATTAATATACCGGAGTATACCTTGTACCCGGTTAAGTATTTCCACCAAATATAAGCCCTGTGTACAGGGCCGATCATAAAAAAACAAAAATTTATCCATCAGAAATTGTCGAGCGCGTCATATTAAGATAGGGTGAGTTAATTACATGCTAAAAATATATATTCCACTAAACTGACAATTTTAAAGTGACGTAAAGGAAACAGAAAGCTCGAAAAAAGTCAGATTAGCATTTTCGAACATGGCTTTTTTAATTTTAAAGAAAATAATTTAGGGATACCTAAAAATATATAATACAATACCATCCGAACAATTTTCAAAAGCCGAAATAATAATATTATTTTTTTAACTTATTTAAAAGTTTATTTTTAAATTTTAAAGATAAAAAGGTATACATTATATAACATTTTTTTCTTCTTATCATCTAAGCTTTGCAACCCAATAGGTCTATATGACGCTCGAGTAAATCCCCATTTAGCATCGTGGGCTCCCCTACTATAAATAAGATAAAAAAATAATGCACGAAAACAAAGAAAGCATCTGTTACGAAAGGGACACGAAATAGTATTTTCGTGATAAGTCCGGTAGGTGACTTATTAACACTTAATAACACCCAACGGACGTGTATCGTATGATATTTTATTTCATACTGTCTTTATAAAAATAAAATGAATAAATATTATTCATAAAATTTTAGAAGAACATGTTGTTAGTTTCAAATTATTTCACTTAAATTCCGTAGGTAACAGCCTTGTTCTCCATATCATAGGTAACTATAATTATTCTTCGCTTGTCACTGTCAAATTGATAAAAAATATTATATTAGTTGTAGCTCCTAAACAGTATTAAATAGGTAACGTTAGATAGGTCCAAATAAAATAGAAATTATCAAATTTAGTAAAACAGAATAAAATGTAACAATAAGTCTGTTTTATAGTAATACGACAATTTTTATTTACTAAAATTGGTAGAAAAGAATATTTTACAAGTAGAAGTTCCTAAATGGTATTAAATAGGTTATAAGTTTAAATAAAACAGAAATTACCAACTTTGGTTAAACAAAATACTTTAAAAAATGTAATAAGAAGTCTGTTTTGAAGTAATCTAATCATTTTTATTTACTAAAGTTGCTAAAAAATATATTTTAAGTATAAGTAGAAATTCCTAAACGGCATTAAATGGGTAACACCATTTTGGCATCCAAAAATGACATTAATCAAGGCATAACAACAATGATCACGTGGACATTTATAATGAAACATAAATGGAACACATTACGGTACCAGGTACCGTAATGTGCAATTTACCGGCCCCAAATTAATACAGGGTAAGTGGATTTACTGGACAGTATGAAATAAAAAACTTTTTCAACTTGTTATTATATTGTTAACAGATAAAAATAGTCGGATGTGGTTTTAAATTTTTTGTACATGACATGACACTACGTACAATCATGATTTTTTCTCTTTAGAGCAGACCTTAAAGCAGACACTATTAAAGGCAGTCTTGCCACTTTGCCATGCTTACTAACAGCTTGCGTGAGAGAATACGTACCCCTGTTTGGTGACGTTCCGAGTATGTAAAGAGCGGCGCTAATGATAACATGTACGTTTTAGCGGGTATTAATAACTTCAAATTTAAATCGGTATTTTTCCAACCAAACTTTTATTTTTTGCACATATAATACACCGCTAAAAAATAGGGGAACACTTCTTAATACATCTATAACTCTTTCACTTAAAATAATATACAAATGAGACATCCAAATTTTTAAAGCCAATGCACTTTCTCCTAATAAATTGATAAATGTGACTTGCAAAAATCATTTATTTTTAAGATATGACTAACAGTTTAAAAACACAACAAAAAACAAAACGATAAAGTGACCTATGCTTCGTTTAGTGATGTAGTAGGCATGGTAACAGTAACAAATTGTTGTTAATGTCAATTAGATGTCAACAAAATTTTTGATTTATGAAATTCTGTGTTTTTAATATATGATCTGTGTTCTTTTATGCGTTTAGCTAATGGTCTACAAGTTTCACCTATATAAAACTTATTGCATTCGCAAGGTATTTTATAAATAACATTTTTTTGTATTTTCATTTAAGTTGTAAGGTTTTGTTTTTGTTAATTGAGATCTAAAAAATGAAAATACAAAAATGTTCGCATTTGATAACAATAACAGAATAAACTGGGATGCTTCGAGTATTTTAGCAAAGGAAACTTGTTAAAAAAAAACGCAAAATCAAAGAAAGTGCGTATATATTATTAAATAAAGGTAATTGTGTAGCATCAATTTCAGTTAATTTAACAAACACTTGGTTGCCTTTGCTCGATACTGAAGTATCTTCAGGAAAGCTAGATGTCAACAAGATTAAAATGCAGCATCTTAGTAAAGTAGAATTTGCTATTTATTTGATTGAGAATGAATTTCGTATTAGGCAAGTTGCAAGAATGTTTCATCGCAGTCCTTCTGTTATTCAACGTCTGTAGGATCGTTATAGAGAGACATGTCAGTATAAAAGACGCATTGGGCAAGGTCGAAAAGGAGACCACCGCAATTCAAGATCGATGTTTAGTTCTTCCGTCTTTGCGTAATCGTATCCTAACAGCAAATGATCTTTAAACTGCTCCCAGAGCGACTCACCGAGTGGATGTTTTCGACCAGACAAGACGGTTAGAAATCGATAGTTTTAAAAATAAATTTTGTACATTATAAGTAAGCTATATTTCATGATTACAAATGTTAGGAAACAGTTTAAAATAAACTTTTTATATTGATTAGTAAAACAAGAAGAATGTACAATGCACTAATGTACAAACTTAAATCTACTCGATTTTGCATGAAAAAAAAATCAAAAATTTTTTTGAAATAAACAAAATTGCATATTTGGAAGTAATTTTTAGTTCTTAACATCTTTTCTTTATAACAATTTGCGATATTAGCAAAAATACAAGTACTTTACTCTTGAGCAAAATTACATTTTTCGCCAAAACTCGTACATGACTGACACAATTTGATCTGATGATTGCATTTTAGGTTTTGGACCATGCGGATCTTTTTATAAAGAATACCTTTTTTTTGTACAATTAATAATAAAAAAATCCCATATGCCGCCAACTTACGTAGACACACTGTATACACCTAATTTTACTAACACATTATATTATGCAGGATATGTTTTTTCGATTTGACGAGGACGAGAAAGACGATCTTCAGATATTTTAATACTGAAATAGGCAAAAATATTGATGAAAGAGATGTCCAAATAAACCTATTGCACGCTTAAAAAAATGATGAATTTACATAAAACATTTTTTGTGGAAGTTAAACAGGTTTCTAATACAATATTATTATTCATATCCCTTCCAAATAAAAATTATAAAGTTTTGTTGTGGTGTCTTAAAAGAATAATTTAATTTTGTTTTAAGCTTTTAAATAAATATTTTATAAAGTTGGGGTAATATATTTTTTTTCTGTACATAAGAGGTACCCAAGCTGCGTTTTTAACAGCTTTCCTTAAGCCTAGTTCAGACCTACATAATATGTACATTTTCCCACAAACATAAAAACATTTGTATAAAAACTGTATAAAAGCTGTCATACTAAAAGAGTTTCGGAATTAAACCGAACAAAACGAAATTTAAAAAAAGTTTGTAAACACATTTTAAACAGCTTTTATACAGTTTTTATACAAATGTTTGTGGGCAAAATGTATGTAGGTCTGGACTAGGCTTTAGATAACTCCTATTACAAAAGCATGTTTACAAAAAAGAAACACAGTAACTTTATAGTAGTTATTTTATTAATTTATTTTTTAAAGTAATCTTAACTTTTATTATATTATGCAAGGACAGAATAGTTCTTCATAGTATATAAACGTTTTAATTTTCCTAAAATGTTTAATAAATTTTTTAATCTGGAGAAAAGCCAAATATTATTTTGTTTATAAAAAGATAACTCAATATATAATTAAATATTTTTGTAATGTCTTAGTAAATGACATAACTTTTATACATTCAATACTCGTATTTACAACCCACTATTTTTGTACATTTATTCTTTTATATTAAGTTTCAAAAACAGAATTAGGGGCAGTGTATATGTTATTTTGAGGCAGAAAAAAGTACAAATTAAACGAAATACTTCAATATTCAAGATTGCTTCTTTTTTAATAGGTGGGCATTTAATATTGTAAAAAAATGTGATAAATATAAACGACAAACCGTCACAGACGAGAAATTTTAGGTAGTAAATTTACAAAGTATAACCCGCAAACGCAATTAATAAACCTGGAACAAATTAAAAAATGAAAAAAAATGGAAAAATTTATTTTTGAAAACACTTAATTTGAAAGCATGAAAAAGTAAAGTATTATATTTTTTATCGCTTATTATTATTTAAAAAATTCAGTGTAAACAAAAATAAATGGTATTTTTTTATAAATAATTCATTTTACTTTTTACATGCATACAATATTAAGATTAGTTAATATTCATGTACAAAAGTAGTAACCCAAAAGTAATGATTTATATAACAAAAAGGTTAAAATATGTATAACTTTTGTATACTGTCTAAATAAGTAGTTTAAAAA
The DNA here is from genome assembly GCA_014170235.1 of Listronotus bonariensis. Taxonomy (NCBI): domain Eukaryota; kingdom Metazoa; phylum Arthropoda; class Insecta; order Coleoptera; family Curculionidae; genus Listronotus; species Listronotus bonariensis. Next base: position 21,905 of record JACEGR010004862.1, read on the forward strand.
AATAATTATAATACTTGTTTTTTATTTACCCAAAAACATATTTTTGTAGTGTTTATGGCCTAGGAATGCCTGTACCTATAGGAGTAATGCATTTTGGAGGTAAGAAAACAAATTAAAAATATGTTCTTAAAAATTTCAGTCCAAGATTAAATAAAAAGTTTTTTTTTATTGGTTTTGGTTCTTAGGCAAAATTATAATTTACTTTAAAAAACAATTTTTTAAAAATATTTATTTAAATTAAGAAAATATTTTTTTAATAAAAGCATTATAAAAAATATTCCATGAAGTACGAAATAATTTAAAATTACAAAAATGGTATTTTGGCAAAAAAATCTGTAATAAATATATTTACAACTTCCTATTTAAATAGCATAAAAAAGTTATTAAAGTTTTTTTATATTAAATATTTACTTTTGTGTAACTTCTTGCATACATTTTATCTAAACCTAATATTGCGTACATATAAAAAGTTAAAGTTTATAAATTTAAAAAATATATATTTATTTTTTTTTAGAGTAACAATAAAATTCCTTTAAATCAACTCTAGTTCATAAGTTTTTGTTAAAGTTTAAAATACATACCCATTTTCTGTCTTCCAGTTATTTACTAATTAAATTAAAAACTAATTTTCATATTATTTGTATTTTTGTTTAATTAAAGTTCAGAAACTTTTACGCGACTTTTACGAAAAAGGTTGACGTTAACCAACCAAACAAGACGGAAAACGCGCGGGCACTAAATCAGTTTCATGAATGAAAACTTTTACGAAGTTGCAAAAGGGCGCGAGACGATTTTGGCCTTGCGCAAGTTATACGATCGGAAAAATGTTTGGCAATTTTGTGTCGATTTTTAGAATGTTTAAAATAAAATTGTATTAGCAAATGTTTAAAAATATTTAGAATATAATATGAGGGTTATTGGATATTAGGACGTCTTATTAAATATGCAAGCCGAATTAATACAAGTGAAAATCTGAGCACCAAGTTTTTAGGAGCTTATTTTTGGCAGGTTCGTATAGATCTTTAATTATAAAATGTTTTAAATAAAATTTTATTAGCTAATGTTTAAAACAATTTTTAGAATAAAATATATAATTTAATGGCTGTCAGGACGTTTTATTAAATATGCTGTAACGGTACAAATTTGTACGTTTGGGTTTTACTAGAAAAAAAAGGAAATGCCATAGAATAAGGGTATTATGACATGTGATAACTGCTTACTTACGTGTTATTGTCCATCTAGTTTTGAATAATTTAATATAGTAATTTGTTGTTGAAGCATTTATAAATGAACCCCAACTTAGTAGTGTAAAATTCTTTTTCTAATGAATAATACCACTGACATATAACAATCAGTTTTATTGAGCGATTTTTGACCAATGTCGACGCATTCCTGCCTGAAGAAATGTACACTTTGCATATAATTATAATAAATAATATTTTACCGTCCATGATATTTCCTGAAATAAACAACTAAAAGTAAGGTTATATTAATTATTTTCGTTTTGAGTGACAGTTAACCCCGAGGGCCGACACATAGCCTTGGCGGTAATATTTAGCCCAGCATATTAGAGGGTAAAGTACTTGGAGTGCATGCTAGAGGCGTTATTTGTTTTATAAATTGATTTATTGATTAATTTAGGAGAAGCATTAATTCTATTGTTTATTATTGGGTGTTCGGGACGATGGATCGTCATTAATTAATGGTGTAGTGGTCATTGGACTGGAAATTTTATGAGGGTTGTTGTCTGGGAATCCTTTATGGCCGTGACGTCATATATGCAAAGAATCTTTGCCGAAATTTCCATTTTTGAACGTAGTCTGAATAACAGGTCTTCGAGTTTTTTAAATTATTTTTCTAAGAGAGATGTGAGCTACCTAGAAAGGAAGTATCTGTTTTTCGTTAAATGTTTAATGTGATTTTGTAGCCTCCAAAACATCTAGAGGTGAGTTTTTTCACAATTTTTATATTTAACGAAAGGGTTTTTTTATACTTGAGGAATTTTTTGCTGCGATGGCTTCGTTTTTATATGAGGTTTCTCGTTACAGGCTTTTTATGTGGTACCCTTAAGTTAACCTGAATGTACAGGCTTTAAAAATCCATATGTGGAAATTGCAGCGATAAAATCTCCCAATTTTCCCGGATTTTTGAACATTTTCAAGGCCACGTGGTGCGTCCTTGTGACCTTGGTTTGCCAGGGCGGTTGCTGAGTAGCCACCCATGTGATTTGGAGACAATCCATTAATTAAATTGCTTTTGGAGCATCGAGTGGCAGCGGTGCTGTTGGCCCCAACTATATTCAACGTTGGACGAATTTGGAGGGTGTCTTCCGTGCTTGGAAAACGAAGGTTGGACAGGGGAAATCATTTTTTTTATTTGTAATTTTACAATTTAAAATTTTATACGCTATTTAATCCACAATTCTAAAAACCATTATGATTTAAAGTTCTTACTAGATTTATGCCGTTGTAAAATTTATTATGTTATTTAACCCACATTACTTCATTGTTGGTAAATTTATGGTATTTATACGTATTTGGTAGCATCACAGATCTGTGGTTCAAACCTATTTAATAATTACTTTGGGTAGTTTTTTTTATATTTGATATATTGGTAAAGTGCACTAATGGTGATTTTGTTATTTTATATATTAATTGAATTTGATTAAATTTTACCCATATTTGGTAAAAGCATTAAGCAGCCATTTTGTATAGGCCTTGGCCGCCATTTTATTAACCCCGTGTGTAATTATTACACTTTCATATTTTTCATAATTTATTGCTAATTTATTTATTAATTTGCTTAACAGACAGGATCACTATTCTAGTTTTTTTTTTTTTTGGTTAAGGGTGACCAGTGTTTTATATGGACTGATATTAAGTAATTTCCATATTTACGTTAGGGTACTCGTCTCTGTCTTAATGGTAGACGTCTAGTTTTAGTCCATAGTGTAAGTGTAAGTTGTCCTGTGTAAATTATTTCAATACTTAATTTATTTATTAAATTTAAATCATTTTAGAAGCTTGGCTTTGTTTTCAATTTCCTTTTTTTGTTAGTGTTAGCACTAACTGGCGCCCAATAATTAAGATACATCCCAATAATTAAGATTTCATTTTAGATAGATATAATCAGTTTTTTTTTAAATTTGAAACTCAAACAAACGTTTAATTTAATCGACTCATGACCCGCTCTCCGATTAAAAGGGTTTCCTTGTTTGCTTTACCGGAACTGATGAAGAGTTACAACTTACATTAAACCACCCAAATTCCATTCATCCAAAAAATAAAATTTACAGTAGAAAAAGAAGAAAATAACTGTATTAATTTCTTATATATAAGCATAACAAAATTTGATAATAAATTGAAATTTGATATTTATAGAAAACCCACATTTTCAGATACAACCATTCCTAGTAACTCTAATCACCCAAATAGCCACAAATTTTCAGCATATAGATCTATGGTTCACCGAGCCTTTGCCATCCCACTAGAACAAGACAAATTAAACAAAGAACTAAATACCATCAGATCGATTGCCATAAATAACGGCTACAAAATCAAACACATTAATAACCTAATTAACAAAAAACAGAAATTAAATACCATAAGTAAAATATACCCAAAAATAAAAGCATCCAACTCAGACAAAAATACACAATCCTTACATATTTTGGACCTATATCTGACAAAGTAGCAAATATTTTAAGTAAAAATAATATGAAAATAGCATTTAAACCATCGCAAAAATTATCCAACCACCTTTTTAACGTAAAAGACAAGATTAATAAACATAAAAAATCTGGAGTTTATAAGCTAGAATGTTCAGAGTGCAATAGTTGCTACATAGGACAAACAGGCCGAAGCTTTGAAAAAAGATTTAAAGAACACTACGCATCATTTAGATTAGGCAAAAGAAATTCAAATTTTTAAACCATTTTCTAGACTCTGGTCATTCTTTCCCTAATATAGATAGTGTAAAAATTTTACACTTAGAACAAAAAAGTAAAAAATTAGATATATTAGAGAACATAGAAATCTATAAACACAATAAAAATAGTAATGTAAATCTTCTTAATCTGCAAACAGACATAAAAAATTCCCAATTATTTAATATTTTCGACTAACTGTAAAAGTTTATTATAGCAGTATACTTGTAACAATAGAGATAGGACCTTACAATTGTAAAGGATAAACCAGATGTTATATTTACGTTATAAGGTATAAATTTGTGCACTTTTTTGTAATTCATTCACTTTTAAAAAGTCGTTTGAAAATGACATAGTATGTCGAAACTGCAGTAACGCAAAAAGCAATATAAAATATGTGACAAAATAACAAAGTAAAATTTGTGTTTCTATTACATTCTACGTAAAAAGCCAAATGTTTCGGTAATCACTTGTTTGTCTTGTAAGAAAGTTGGACATAAGTCTGTTGACTGTCCAGATAAAAATAATTCAGTTTATTGTTTCGGTTGTAAGAGGCCAGGTGTAATAAGACCTAACTGTCCTCAGTGTTCTGACAAAAAATCAAAAAACGGTTTGCGCCCGGATCACAGGCAATAGGTCGCTGTGCTCTGAAGTGGAATTACCAGACCTACGCGTTTAAAACAACAACTTTATGTGAGTGGCAGAAGTGGTTAGAAGTAGTAGAAGATTTTCTTAGAAGCAAGAAGGTTCAGCAATCTGAAGCAAGAGTTAGTCCATTGTTAGTTGAGAAGCACCAGGACAATAGGCAGTATGTGAGCTTACAGATTTTTGGCAGGTCGATTGTGGCGCTTGTTGACAGCGGAGCGACTCATAGTGTAATAGGAGGAGCTGGACTTAGTTTGCTAAAGCTTGGGAACTGTAAGGTTTCAAATGCCAAAGATACTACCGTCACTACTGCGGATAATACTATTCAGATGGTCGAAGGCTGCGTAAGTTTGCCAATGGAACTTAACGGAATCGTCAAGCTCGTGGAAGTGCTGATTGTGCCTTCAATTGCACAAACTTTGATCGTGGGCTCAGACTTTTGCAGAAAGTTTGATTTAAAGATTGATTTTGAGAATAATTCTTTTCTGGTGGGAAAATCGAAAATGGATACAAATATTTCAATTATTAATGGAAATATTTATAGCATAAATAAAATATGTCCTCAATCAGATTTATCAATAGAACAATTAAAACGATTGAATGAGGTAAGAGAAAAATTTAAGACTTTGGCTTCTACAGATAAAAAGTTGGGTAGGACCAACAAGATTGTTCATCATATCGATACTGGGAATGCAGAACCAATTAAGCAGAGACACCATGTAATGTCCCCTTATAGATTGAAAATATTAAATGAAGAATTGGATCGAATGTTAGAACAAGGCGTGGTTAGGCCTTCCGAAAGTCCTTGGGCTAGTCCCGTTTTAATAGTGGAGAAGTCAAATGGTTCCCTTCGTCTGTGTTTTGATGGAAGAAAATTAAACGCCGTAACTAAGAAATCAGCGTATCCATTGCCAATTGTCAACCATGTGTTAAGCAGGTTATCTGGTGCTCAGTTTTTAAGTAGCATAGATTTGAAGTCGGCTTTTTGGCAGATCCCTTTGTCCCCAGAGTCATGCGAAAAGACAGCTTTTGTTGTACCAGGTCGTGGACTATTTGAATTTGAAGTGATGCCTTTAGGTTTGTGTAATGCTGCGGCAACCCAACAGCGGTTAATGGATTCAGTTCTGGGACCAGAATTCGAAGAACATGTGTTTGTTTACCTAGACGATGTTATTATTTTAAGTAAAACCTTTGATCAGCATATTCACGTTTTGGAGAAGGTCTTTGACAGATTGAGGGCTGCGAACCTCACAATCAACATCGATAAATGTAACTTCTGTAGATCAAGTTTAAAATATCTCGGATTTATTGTGGACCAACAAGGACTGCGAACGGATCCAGAGAAAGTTAGAGCTATGGTGGAATTTCCAATTCCAAAGACAGCGACTGAGGTGAAACGTTTTATTGGTCTTTGTTCGTGGTATCGACGTTTCGTTAAAGATTACAGCACTATTACGGCACCTATTAATAAACTCTTGAAAGGTCGTCGAAAATCTCAGAAGATTGAATTGAACGCAGAAGCCGAAAACGCTTTTATCAAGATCAAGGAGGCTTTGGTCTCGGCACCCATTTTAGCTTCGCCTGATTTTACAAAGGAATTTAGTGTTCAATGTGACGCCAGTGACGTGGGAGTTGGCGCTGTCCTAACGCAGCAGTTGGATGAGCAAGAGGTCGTGATTGCTTTCGCTTCTAGATCTTTAACAGAGGCTGCAAGGAAATACTCAGTAAGTGAAAAGGAATTAGCAGCTATCATCTTTGCTATGGAAAAATTTAAAGGTTATATAGAGGGAGTGCACGTTAAGGTTGTTACTGACCATAGTAGCCTGACGTGGTTGTTAAATTTAAAGAATCCTACTGGACGTTTAGCTCGATGGGCTATGAAACTTAGTCAATTTGATATGGAAATAATTTACAGGAAGGGTGCTTTGAATAAAGTTCCGGATGCACTTTCGCGAGCTCCACTTGATCAAGTAAATTGTGTGGAGGTTTGCTTGCTTAAAGTCTCTGAACAAAAAGCCCAGAATGATGTTTGGTACCAAGGTATGATTCGAAAAATTGTCGATCATTCAGAAAAGTATCCAGATCGGAAGGTAGAGCAGGGTAAAATATACAAACATGTACCTTCTGAGCTTGTAATCCGTACAAATTTTCCCGAATGGAAACTTGTGGTTCCGAGATCTCTAAAATTACAAGTCTTCAAAGAGTGTCATGATGAGCCTACAGCTGCACATTTTGGCATTTTTAGATTTAATAGCATTAAATAGAATAAAAGAACTATACTACTGGCCCAGAATGTTGCAGGATGTTAGGAAATATGTAAAGAATTGTAATGTGTGTAATGCTCAAAAAGTTAGTTCTCAGTCTGCACCAGGTTTAATGGGAAGTCCTAAGAAAGTGAAATATCCTTTCCAGTATATTTCTATGGATCTACTGGGTCCTCTGCCTCTATCGCGTAACAAAAATATGTATATTCTGGCTGTCTCTGATTACTTCTCCAAGTATGTTATTTTTCATCCTTTGAAAAAGGCTGTAGCCAGTCCAATTTGTAAATTTGTAGAAGATGAAGTGTTTCTAAAGTTTGGGGTGCCACAAACAATTTCTGTGGACAACGGTGTTCAATTTGTGGGCAATTCTTTCCGAGATCTATGCACCAAGTATGGAATACAAATTTTCTTCAACGCAAGATGATCCACATTTCAATGCAGTTGAACGATTCAATCGAGTCGTAGAGACGGCCATACGATCTTATATTAAGAACGATGATCATCGTAATTGAGATTTGGAGATCCAGAAGATTGCATTTGCGTTTAATACTGCAGTTCACGAGGCTACACACTGTACACCCGCTTCATTAATGTGTGGACGCTATTTACCTTCTCATGGAAAATTTTATGGTCAGTTAGAAAATACTAAAAATTTGGATTTGGAGAATTTAAATCGTCAGAATTATTGTGAGCAGATGGATAAATTGCCAGAAATGTATATTGGAGTACGAAGAAATTTAGCTGAGGCTTATTTAAAAAATGCTAGGCATTACAATTTGCGTAGAAGAGATGCGGATGTCTACCACGTGGGTGATAAAGTATGGAAAAGAAACTTTGTTCTTTCCAATAAAGGCATCAATTTTTCTTCAAAGTTGGCTCCGAAGTATATTTTGAGTACTGTTAAGGAAGTAATTTCAAAACTGGTGTATGAACTAGCAGACGACCAAGGAAAATCATTGGGTCGCTTTCACGTAAAGGATTTGAAGCCGTATTATGGCTCAGCTGAAGAAGCTTTCCAGGACTGACGGGTTTGAAAATGGTATGAATGTGGCAACGAATGGTGAATGAAAGATGTATGAATGAATAAAATTACCGATTTGTCAATAATGTTGACATGGTCGACATCTTAACGTATATTCCCGATTCGAAATTTTATTTGGACTATCATAGAGCAAATGTTGAATTTATACGGCGATGAGACGCCAATCCTATTTGCTGAAGATATGTTCCTAATATTGGAGTAAGATTAGTAGACGGCTTCGTACTTGGCAGTTATAAGAAAATTTTATTTTCGATAGTAATCCATCCAGGATTGTAGCTTTACGTTGTCTAACTTTCTTAGTCTGAAGTATACTGATTTTGACGCTATCCCGATTTTGAAGCTGTTCCTAATTTTGAAGAATTCTTTTCTGACATTTTGTTTGGTGTTGGCAGTTGAAGTTTTCCAGTTCTGAAAGGCCTGCCCGGATAAAGCTGTTGGAAAAAATATTTTATTGCATAAAATATTTTTTTGAGGGAGACGAGGTGTGTAACGGTACAAATTTGTACGTTTGGGGTTTACTAGAAATAAAAGAAAATGCCATAGAATAAGGGTATTATGACATGTGATAACTGCTTACTTACGTGTTATTGTCCATCTAGTTTTGAATAATTTAATATAGTAATTTGTTGTTGAAGCATTTATAAATGAACCCCAACTTAGTAGTGTAAAATTCTTTTTCTAATGAATAATACCACTGACATATAACAATCAGTTTTATTGAGCGGTTTTTGACCAATGTCGACGCATTCCTGCCTGAAGAAATGTACACTTTGCATATAATTATAATAAATAATATTTTACGGTCCATGATATTTCCTGAAATAAACAACTAAAAGTAAGGTTATATTAATTATTTTCGTTTTGAGTGACAGTTAACCCCGAGGGCCGACACATAGTCTTGGCGGTAATATTTAGCCCAGCATATTAGAGGGTAAAGTACTTGGAGTGCATGCTAGAGGCGTTATTCGTTTTATAAATTGATTTATTGATTAATTTAGGAGAAGCATTAATTCTATTGTTTATTATTGGGTGTTCGGGACGATGGATCGTCATTAATTAATGGTGTAGTGGTCATTGGACTGGAAATTTTATGAAGGTTGTTGTCTGGGAATCCTTTATGGCCGTGACGTCATATATGCAAAGAATCTTTGCCGAAATTTCCATTTTTGAACTGTCAAAGGCTTAGGTTGGTAGATTTTGGAAGGTGAGAGTTCACTTGCCTTTTGAACGTAGTCTGAATAACAGGTCTTCGAGTTTTTTTAAATTATTTCTCTAAGAGAGATGTGAGCTACCTAGAAAGGAAGTTTATCTGTTTTTTGTTGAATGTTTAATGTGATTTTGTAGCCTCCAAAACATCTAGAGGTGAGTTTTTTCACAATTTTTATATTTAACGAAAGGGTTTTTTATACTTGAGGATTTTTTTGCTGCGATGACTTCGTTTTTATATGAGCTTTCTCTTTACAGGCTTTTTATGTGGTACCCTTAAGTTAATCTGAATGTACAGGCTTTAAATATCCATATGTGGAAATTGCAGCGATAGAATCTCCCAATTTTCCCGGATTTTTGAACATTTTCAAGGCCACGTGGTGCGTCCTTGTTGACCATGGTTTCCCAGGGCGGTTGCTGAGTAGCCACCCATGTGATTTGGAGACAATCCATTAATTAAATTGCTTTTGGAGCATCGAGTGGCAGCGGTGCTGTTGGCCCCAACTATATTCAACGTTGGACGAGTTTGGAGGGTGTCTTCCGTGGTTGGAAAACAAAGGTTGGACAGGGTCCACGAGAGGTACAAGGACATTTATGTCCAGATAATTTTTTGAATTTATTTATTGAGACTGCATTAACCGAATAAGTCGGTATTCTGTAATAAATCATTTTTTTTATTTGTAATTTTACAATTTAAAATTTTATACGCTATTTAATCCACAATTCTAAAAACCATTATGATTTAAAGTTCTTACTAGATTTATGCCGTTGTAAAATTTATTATGTTATTTAACCCACATTACTTCATTGTTGGTAAATTTATGGTATTTATACGTATTTGGTAGCATCACAGATCTGTGGTTCAAACCTATTTAATAATTACTTTGGGTAGTTTTTTTAATATTTGATATATTGGTAAAGTGCACTAATGGTGATTTTGTAATTTTATATATTAATTGAATTTGATTCAATTTTTACCCATATTTGGTAAAAGCATTAAGCAGCCATTTTGTATAGGCCTTGGCCGCCATTTTATTAACCCCGTGTGTAATTATTACACTTTCATATTTTCATAATTTATTGCTAATTTATTTATTAATTTGCTTAATGACTTGTTGATTTATTAATTTATTTAATTGCTTATATTTTTAAAATTCATTGTTCCATAGGAACATTGGTTACATTTGCCCTGTTAATTTTTTAAATTTATTCAAGTAAAGCTATGCTAGTCCACCTAGCATAATAGTGATTTAAGGGTCACAGTTTATTTGTTTGTTGACAGGATCACTATTCTATTTTTTTTTTTGGGTTAAGGGTGACCAGTGTTTTTTATGGACTGATATTAAGTAATTTCCATATTTACGTTAGGGTACTCGTCTTTGTCTTAATAGTAGACGTCTAGTTTTAGTCCATAGTGTAAGTGTAAGTTATCCTGTGTAAATTATTTCAATACTTAATTTATTTATTAAATTTAAATCATTTTAGAAGCTTGGCTTTGTTTTCAATTTTCTTTTTTTTTTTTTGTTAGTGTTAGCACTAACTGGCGCCCAATAATTAAGATACATCCCAATAATTAAGATTTCATTTTAGATAGATATAATCAGTTTTTTTTTTTAATTTGAAACTCAAACAAACGTTTAATTTAATTGACTCATGACCCGCTCTCCGATTAAAAGCTGTCGCGCTTATGTTGCCTAGTTCTATTACGAGCTAATTAGGTTACAATGCAAGCCTAAAGGTTCATTCCCACATAGCAGTGCAGCAGCAGCGCGTCATGCCCAGGCTTTGCCCACATAGCAGCACAGCAATAACATCCGCTGCAGATTAAATATATTTCAAAAATGTCAATTCAGTAGTCGTGAGAGTACAAATAAATGTGTTATTATCCGGTGACGAAAAAAGAAAGAAGCGAAAATATTTGGTGCACAATTAGTATTCTCTTACGGGAAGACTAGTGAAAGGCGAAGCAAAATTTTATAAGTATATGACAATGTCACGACAAAAATTAAGCGCTATGAACATATAGCGATTATTCTTTTTCCCCTTCTTAAAATATTAACAAAGAGAAATAATTTGGACGGAAATTGGTAACAAACTTAATGAAAAGGGGTAAGTGTTAATTTATTGTATTTATATTAATTATTTAATTTATAATAAATTGTTATTGCTGTTACTATCCATTTAAATACAATGTACTCATAGTTACTCATTGATGGGTCCTATTTAAGATTTAATTAGTAATGACATTTACAGGCACTATTTTTAAAACTAATAAGTAACGGGTAATTTACTTTATTTATTACCATACAATTATAAAATAACTTTACAGTTAGTTATTTAACATTTTTAAGCATTTCCTATATTAATTGCATCTTCTTGCCAAGAAACTGCCCCTGAATCAGAGTTAAAATATCCCTTAAATGCATCTCTTATTTTGATTGCTTCATTGGAGCATTTTCCACCAATGTTAGATATACTTGTAAAAACTGGTGCTTCATTTTCTGTTCTCTCTTGCTCTAGTACGGTCAAGAAGACATTGTCATTTCTAAGAAAGTTATGCAAACAAAGACTAGATAAAATTATTTTATCTGCATTTTTTGGGTGAATCTGTATTTTATTTAAGAATATTCTAAACTTTTGACAAAGAATCCCAAAGGCATTTTCGGAGACTCTACGAGCTCTGGAGAGACGATAATTGAAAATTCTTTTATCTTGTGACAATCCGCGTCCTGAGTAAGGTCTCATTAAATAAGTTTTACAAGGGAACGCTTCGTCTCCCACTATTACATGTGGTAAAGGTTCGCCATTTACAGTAACTGGTCGATCCTTAGGCATTCCAAATGTTCCATTTTTAAGACTTTTTCCCATATTCGAATCAGTAAATATCCCACCATCGCTATTTTTACCGTATGCTCCAACATCCACGGCAATGAACCTGTATTCTGCGTCTACCATCGCCAATAACACTACTGAGAATGATTTCTTATAGTTGAAATACAAGGATCCACTTCTGGGAGGTGCTTGTATAGTAACATGCTTGCCATCTATCGCAGCCACACAATTAGGAAAATTCCAAGTACTTTCAAATTTGTTTGCACAATACCGAAGTAACTCTGTTGTGGGTTGTGGCATTACAATATTTCCTAGAGTCTCCCAAATAACATTGGCGGTATGATTTATAATCTTGTGTATTGTGGAGTGTCCTATTCTAAAGTTAAAAGAAAGTGTCTGGTAGTCTGCCCCTGTTGCCAAAAACCTGAAAAAGAACACCCTACTTAATAATGTATTCTATATAAAAATATATTTTTTTACAACTAGTTAAATACTATTACACATTTTTTTAGCAGATGTTTGTAAGCAGAGATGGAAAACTTTAAGAGACGCTTTTCAGAGAGCAGCAAAAAACAACCAAACAAAAAGTGGACAAGCTGCTAAAGGCAACAAGAAATGGAAATACTGGGATGCCATGGCTTTTCTTCAGCCTCATATTAAAGGAAGAGAGTAAGAAAATATTTTCATATGCTATCATTATGAATTTATTAACCAGTGATTTATTTATTTTAGAACTCATTCAAATGTTAGCCAAATACAGCAAGAAGATATTAGTGAAGACGATGAAGTTGATACTCGAGTAGAAAATAATACACAAAGCCAAAGAGGAGACATATTGTGTGAAGATTATGATGCCGAAAATAGTTTAGATATTCCGTCTTCCGTTTCGCAGCCAAACACACCATCTTGTTCTTCAAGCGTATAGACTCCATCAAGACCATCATCTCGTGTTATAAGTGTAAAAAGTGTCCAGCGTTTTAAGAAATTGAAAGCTGCAGTCAGAAATGATGAGTCAATACCGGAAATATTAAAAGAATATGTTGATGACAAAAAACGTAGTCGTTTAGAAAAGCAGACCAAAGACCTTGTAAAACCATCAGTAAATGAAAATAGCCCACTAATAGATTTTTTATTAATATGGGCAAAACAACGGCTACATTTCCCCCACTATGGCAAGCTACCGTGAAAAGTAAAGTATTTTAAATAGTAAATTCATACAAATTGCAAATGTTATCAAATTCCTCCTCTTTGATAACACAAACTTCTAGTGTGTGTCAAATTTTGGGTCACAATCAGACACCATCCCAAATTCATGAGACAATACCACTTCAGCCACCAATGCAAATACAGTCACCTATGCAGAATCCACCATCTGTACAAACTCGACCGCCAATGCAACAACAAAGCTCTGTACAAGATGAATCGTCTACATTCTTCGGGGAAACTTCTACATACTATTCACAATTCGCAACTCAATTACCTCACTCATAGACACTTCACTAATCTTGCCCATTTTTTTGTGAAGAGATATGTTTTTAGTTTACTTTTTCTATGTGTTTCCTTAGGACTATTTTGTTAACTGGTGTTTATTTTTACAATCATATTATCAAACATAAAATCAGTTCATTTTGTTGCGTTAAATAAAAAATTGTGTTTTCATATCAATTAAAAATAAATGTTTGGACTAATTAAATCAATCATTTGCTTACCTTAGAAAAATAGTTAGCCTCTCTTGTGGACTGATGCTCTGCCGAAATTTAGTATTTTGTGTGTATGGAATTCACCCTCATTCAATCTTGCACGAAATATGTCATGGACCCAATATTTTCGTTTAGTTTTCTTTTTTTTTCAATTCATGGCATAAAGCAACTGCAAGAAATATAAAATCGTCTCATGAAGATGAAGACATCTTGACGACCAGAACAAAATAACAAAAACTGAAAATTCTGTGCTGCGCTGCACTGTGTATACTGTCTCGTGCTGCTTAGGTGGAAATTGGTGCCAGAAAACACTGCTTCGTGCAGCGCTGCTCTGCGCCGCGCCGCTTGATGTTGCTTAGATGGGAATTGGCCTTTAAAATATGACGCGCCATGCTGCTGCCGCGCCGCGCCGCATCGCTTATGTGAAAACTGGTATATTTGGGTATTCAAAAACTTAAAGAGCAGCAATAACAGCGATGAGACGGACTACCGCGGCACTGCTATCAATAAGTTAACAATAATACTAGTGAAAATTTGAGCACTAGGTTTTTAAAAACTTGTTTTTTTTTAAATTATTTACCTCATAAGTTTGTTACTTAATTATTACACTAGTTCTCTATAAACCCAGATATAAAAAGTATCTCTAGGAATGCATGAACTTTAGTAAGCTTTCAATAGTCAACATAAGATCGGCCTGATGGACTTGAACAACTTAATTGACTTACTGACTTGTGGCTTATTTCACAAGAGATTCAAATTAAAAAACCCAATGTGACAATACGGCCAATTACCTAATAAAAATGGTATCCTACGATTCAGCTAAGAAAAAGCCACGCGGCAATCAGTTCTGGGCTCACTTTCAAATTATTCCCATTTTTTGCAAGCACACTATTTAAACGACGCTATTAGAAAGAAATAGTTTATATAATAGTATAAGACAATTTTTACAAAATTCGGTATTAAAAGGCTGAAACACCTTTTGACAAATCGAAATATTGTTATAATTTGTCGTAAAATGTAGAGAAAGCCACCTGCAGCCCTTTACTTAGGTACAAAGTGTCATCCCTTTTTTGGCCGCGGTATATTATAATTTTAGTATAAAAATTTTATCCTCCCATATTTTTTGCACAAAGAGGTTATACTCAATAAATATCGCTAGGAGCAATCGTTTTTGAGATATTTTAGTTTAAACATTTTATCCCATAAAAAGGTTTGCCATTGCATTTATTCCACATATATACAGGGTGTTATGGAAATACTTTAATATATTGAAATGGGTGACTCCTTGGACAGTATAGAGACACACTCAGTACTTTTTGTGTTTAATTTAAACATTTTTTTTTAATTTGTTAAAATACCTCTTTTTCACCTGTCTGGTACGTCCCTGGTTACGTAAACACTAAACGCCGAAGCCACTTCGATAGTAACCGACAGTAAACAACTTTCTTTACGATGTTGCCAAACGTCTTATTTTATATACAATATTACAATATAAATACATAATCGAATAAAAAGTTCCACAGGATTTTGCAACTGTTTAAAACTGTTAATGGGTTATATTTTATTCATTGTTTGGCTGCTATTTTGAAATGTGCCTGTGTAAGTGATTAAATAACAGGAATGGTTGGATTAATTCTTAATTGTGCCTATATCTAAGAAATAATTTGTGTCTATATTATTCATTATATTTCGTCTTTTAGAATATTACTTAAAGAATGGAAAGTTCAAGGACACGATTAATACTAAAGCTTTGCAAGGAACCAGATAGAAATGTACCTAAAGCTAAAACGAATGGAAAGGCTTACGAAATCTGGAATAAAGTTGTTTGTGAAAATGATCCTTCCGGTACTTATAGTACCTTTAACAGTCCTTTGTGGGCGTTCTAATTCTAACAGTTTTTTTTTTTATGTTTTTATAAAAAATGTTGCATTGTCCAAAACCTTAAGTCCTTAAAGTACAATCATCAGATATCAAATTGTGTCGGTCATGTACAAGGTTTGGCCAAAAATATAATTTTTGCTTAAGAGTAAAGTACCTGTAATTTTGGTAATATCGCAAATTGTTAGAATGAAAAGATGTTTAGAATTAAAAATGTGCAATTTTGTTCATTTCCAAAAAAACAAAAAAAAATTGATTTTTTTCTGGTTTGTACATTAGTGCACTATACTTCATGATTATAAATGCCATAGGACAGTTTTAAACTTACGTAGTCACAGTCAAAGAAGTAATGTTCTTGAGCCTTAGAATAAACAATTTTTAAAAAAAGTTTTAAATTCTTGGGCATAGAGGCTCCTAAATGACAAAGAAAAACAAATACATAACCTGGTAGAAACGACTACTTGGCTGGTTACTTTAAAATTACGGAGTCTCCAAATATATGGATAACCCCGGGTCGCAATGAAGACAGTGACACGTATTTCATCCTTGTTGGGAATCATCACAACCGCTGTACATTGCTGACAACTCGACTATGTTTCTAGTCGCCACATAATCCCTGTCGAAACCAAGGAAGTAAATTTAGACGGCCAGAGCCATCTTGCCAAGCAATTCCAAAACAACCAGCCAGAGTACCGTTAAGTTAGAAGGTGAAACGTGCGCCATCTAGGTGTATATGGCGTAAGTGTTTAGCCACGTGCTGTAATACCAACAAACCATAATGGAAACTGGCACACTCATCAGTTTACGGGTTTGTGAATTTCGGATGAGCAGTTTTGCACAAATCCAGGTAGGTGGCGTACCACAAAGCGGAAAGGTATAATAAAATCACAAAAGGCAGTATATTTCACCCAATTGCATATAATAATAAAGAAGTAATGTTCTTGAGCCTTAGAATAAACAATTTTTAAAAAGTTTTAAATTCTTGGGCATAGAGGCTCCTAAATGACAAAGAAAAACAAATACATAACCTGGTAGAAACAACTACTTGGGTGGTTACTTTAAAATTACGGAGTCTCCAAATATATGGATAACCCCGGGTCGCAATGAAGACGGTGACACGTGTTTCATCCTTGTTGGGAATCATCACAACCGCTGTACATTGCTGACAACTCGACTATGTTTCTAGTCGCCTAAACATAATGCCTGTCGAAACCAAGGGAGTAAATTTAGACCGCCAGAGCCTTGGCTAACTCAGAATTCACAGGGTATACATGTACAGGGTGAGCCAAATTCGACGCTTTTAATAGAAAACTCATGTGTCTATAATATGTTTTACAAAAAAACTGACCCCCTTTTGCCAAATTTTAAGCCAAATTTACTAGTGAAAACCGCAATTTGCTACCTTGCGTCGCGTCGTTTACTCGCTACAGCGTGTTTCTTAATTTCTTGCGTTTTCTTTTATCCCTTATAACTTTTTATTTTTGAATATTTTTTAATTCTGTAAAAACATTTCCACAGCAACTTTTTATACAGATTGCAGATATGATTTTAGTTTTTCTAGGGTGGCACATTCTTGACTCATTTATTTATTTTTGGAAATTTTAAATGGAATACCCTGTATATTTTTTACTATTAAAATGATTTAAAAATTACCGTTTTAAAAATGTGTTACACTTTATATTTCTTCTCAGCCGTTTCTGGAGATATTGCATATTTTGTTATTTATGACTGATATTGGTTAGATAGTAGGCCATGAAAATAGTAATTATGTTTTACTTTAAACAATCTTGTTATATCTTTTGTTTTTTTATTGACTGCAATAATGGGAAACCATTGGTCCTACTATCTAACTTATATCAGTCACAAATGACAAATTATGCAATATCTCAGAAACGGTTTTAAAAGAAATATAAAGTTTGACACATTTTTAAAAGAGGTAATTTTTACCCATTTTAACAGTGAAAAAATATACCATTTCCATATTCCATTCCATTCCATTTAAAATTTACAAAAATAAATAAATAAGTCAAAAATGTGCCACCCTAAAAAACTAAAATCATATCCGCAATCTGCATAAAAAGTTGCTGTAGAAATGTTTTTACAGAATTAAAAAAAATAAATAAAAATAAAAAAGTTATAAAGGATTAAAGAAAACGCAAGAAATTATGAAACACGCTGTAGCGAGTAAACGACGCAAGATAGCGAATTAAGGTTTTCACTAGTAAATTTAGCTTGAAATTTGAGCCTCGCAAATGAGAGTCATTTTTTTTGTAAAACATTCAGAAACATGAGTTTCCTATCAAAAGCGTCGAATTTGGCTCACCCAGTACATTGTAAAAACCCTAATTTATTCTTGATATTCTTGGGGAGAAGGGTGCATTTAGGTATAATATCTCACTTATCCTACCCTTTTGGTTTCTACGTTACAAATTGGATTTTTGATGACGTCATATAAACTTTTACTGTTTAACTAAGCCAAATAATTATTTTACTCTACTATTTACTTTCTGAAAATAAACCATACAGGGTGTAATTTAATTGATGGCTTAAAATACAGAGTATGATTTCTTAGCCTATTTTAGGAAAAAAGTGTATATAAATATATGTCCGTAACGTCTTAATCTTTAAGCTACAGGCTGTAAAAGTTTTAAGAAAAATATCGTTTTCTTATTATAACTTTAAAACTGTTTAAGACATTTTTATAAAATTTAACATGCACTACAAAGCACCAATAGGCTTTTTTATGTAAAAGTGTTTTAATTATTTTCACCAGTGACGTTCGTATGGAATGAATACTGGAAATTTTTCAAAAAAAAAAATATATATATATATATTGTACGTCATTGCTTTACTTAAAAACAAAAATTATTTTTAAAATTTTTATTTGTTTTACAACAAATTGGACTTCATAAGCTGTCTTTATGGGATGGACCGTTTTCGCAAAAAAAAACCCCTTTGGAAGCATTTTTGGAACAGCAAAATTATTTTAAAGTAGTAAGATGGTGCCCTATTTTTAGTGTTTTATGCAAAATCTGTGCATCGGACAAAAAAAAGTCAAAAAGTCAAATTTGTTACAAAATAAATTAGGATTTAAACACCAATTCTTATTTTTGAAAAAGCAATGGCTTACCATTTTTTTTTAATTTTTAGTATCATCCCGCATGTTAAAAAAATGTCGGGCTTAGTAGGTTTGTGACAAATTTAATGAAAATATCTGCAACAATTTTAAAGCTTTCATATGAAAACATTTTTTAAAACTTTGACACCCTGTAGCTTAAAAGTTAAGAGGTTTAGGACATATGTTTATAAAAACTTCTCTTCCCAAAATAGGCCAATGATCAACTCGGAGAAACCTAAGTAAATTTAAAATTTAAAATCAGGATTAAAAAATATATAAAATAAACGATTGGCACTACAGCACTTTGTGAAACCAGCAAAATGAGAAAAAAATATATTAAGCCAAAAAACTTTAAAAAAGACAAGCACAAAAAAATGTGTAAATTTCGAGAGATGAAATTAAAAGTAAATTTTCAAAAAAGTAAGAACAAGCCTCCAAGCATTGGAAAAAAATAAACATGGTAAAAACGAAATAAACAACAACTAATATCTAAAAATTCATTTTAACATAGAAAATAAATATTTAACATGAAACTTATTAAAACATACAGAAATAAACAAATAAGGTTTAAATAATAAACAACCAATTGTATTTTATTAATGTTTTACCCGTGACTTTTCTAAAAGATTTCATATAAATTAATTTGAATATTTGGCCTTTAATTAGTAAAATGTCAACAAATCACATTTATAAATAAAAACTTAAATTATATCCCAGAATCATCTTTATGTTTATAAGGTTTCTTGCGTATTTAGGGAGTGTGTTAAATTAGGTTACTATATCGTTACCCTAATTTACAAACCTCGTTATTTCAGAATTTATTAAAATCGAGCTTTTTGCCCCATCCTTTAACTTGACTACAAACGACCGTTACCCAAAAACCTCATAATATTATACCTATTAAGTAACAAATAAATAAAAATTTGACATTTTAAGTCATAGGCTAAAGGAAAAGTTTTTGTTATCTCCTATACAGTTTTTGATTATGAAGATACGAGGTTTGCGAAACAGGAAAACGACATATCATTTTCGGAAAATATTGTGAATGGAAACACCTTTGCAACTCGCTTGATATAAGAAATAGAAAAAAAAGTAATTTGAAAAGTTTTATCGATTTTTAAGTAAAATTAAACGTTTTACCTATATTTTTTTGTTGACTTTTATTTTAAAGCTTTAACACAAAGTTGGGTTTTTTAATGGAACCAGCTGTATTTTTTATTATCAGATGAAAGGTCTTTTAAAAAACTATAGGAAATATCAGACTTATCTATTTTTTCATACTTTTCGAAATATGACCGACCATATTTATTTCAAAAGGTTTAACAAAATATCACATTTGATATTTTCTTCTATAGTTTTTAAAATATAACCATCTAAGGCTAGCCGCGCACCAGCAACTTATTTCCGCAACTGAACAATTGGGATAATGAAACGTATGTGTTTTTACATGATACCGCGCACTAGCAACTTTTTATTCTCGGCAACTAAAAAATTACATCTTTATCTATTTTGAAGGCGATTTAAACTAAATGCCGTTTTTGATTCTTCTTTTGTCTGTTTTTTAAAATTAAAGCAATACCTGCTGTCTCAGTAAAATCCATGTTAACAAAGCAACACTTTAGTAGACAAGTGCTCAAAACACAAATTTATTAGCTACTTTTTGGTTGAGCAACTTTTATGCTGCCCAATAAAAAAGTTGCTAGTGCGCGTCTAGTTTAAATCTAAAAATACCCATTGTATGAAACCTAAATTTAAAAAAATGGCTTTTTATTATGGAACTCCCAACGATGGCTATATTTTCGAAAGTATAACAAATAATAATATATCAAATGTGTTATTTTAAACAGCTTTTAAGGAGACCTTTTTATTGATGCTAAAATATACAAGGTGCTCCATTAGAAAAAAAAAAACAAAATTTTGTGGTATAACTTTAA
Organism: Listronotus bonariensis; assembly: GCA_014170235.1. NCBI lineage: Eukaryota > Metazoa > Arthropoda > Insecta > Coleoptera > Curculionidae > Listronotus > Listronotus bonariensis. The sequence goes on from JACEGR010004862.1 coordinate 42,449, forward strand.
AATAAAACTCGATGGAAAAAAATATAGGTACACCACTGAATTCTACTTAAAAAGTTGACTATTTACATTTTTTCTATCTGTATTATTAAGCGAGTTACCAGTGCCTTGCCATATTTCCAAAATTAATGTATAATTAATGTATCTCATATACGAATCAAGTTAGCCATAATTTACTTTTACAACTAAATATTTTTCAAAAATCAAAATCAAATATTTTAACAAATATAACAAAATATTAAAAAGTCGATGGGAATTTTACATAATATTGTGAGTAAAACCGAGCATAATTCATATAATAAATTCTTATTAACTTTTTAAGGGTCCTTAACTTTCAAGAAGAAAATGTTTTCTAATAAACTAAAAACGTTTCTTTTTTATATAACATCAACCCCCGGCGGCGTGCCAAAACTATAAAAAGTTAGCAAACTTATAAAACAAATATGTACCTTAAAACTTAAAGCTGGTAATTTTGTGTTCTAAAGAAGAGGGTCTGTTTTATTAAAATGGATGGCAAGGGGTTCCTTCATAAATTTTAACAATATAATCATATTTAGTGATCAAAAGAACCTACAACTCTATACCTTACTTGCCAGTAATGGTTATAAAATTAAAAAGGTGTTTTTTACCCGCTAAAGGTTAAAAAGATTGAAAGTTTTAACCCCAAAGTAAATTTTGTCTTTAAAAACGCGCGCGACCACATCAGTTTTACGTTTAATATTAAAAATATAAATTTTACAGTTTCCTCTGGCCGCCATATTAAATATTTAGTAACAATGTTTTTCGCAAATAAATTTAAAATTCTGCATTTCCACAAGTAAACTGTGAGAAGAAAAATTGTAGCTTTAAAAAAGAAACAATATTTTTTATAATTATTATAACAATAAAAACCAATATACGACGTGTTAATAGTTAGTTTGTTTCGTCAGATTCAAAATTAATTAGATTTAAAGTCAAATAACGGAAAAATGCTGCCCTTTTAGATAAAAAAATCATAAAAATCTTTTTTAAAAACATAATTAGACCTTTCCTTAGAAAAAAAATCTTTGGCCTGAAAATTAAGTGAGTTATCATGGAATTAATGTAAGTACCTATTTTTTCTACAAAAAAGGCAACCCTCTAACTACCCTCTAAATTAAAATTGACCTTTACACTTCGGCAATTCTCTTTATACATGTATATGTTGAACAATTTAAAATGTTTAATTTCAAAAAAATTGAGCTTAAAGTAAAAAAACAAAAATACTGAAGAAAAGAAAAAATGATAGAGTACTAAATTAAAACTTTTTTAATTGACTTTTAAGTAAGTATTTGGCGAGATAAAGCCGTTAAAAATCTCAAATTACGAACAAGCACCTCCTTTTTCGAGCCCTTTAAACTCATCCCATTTAAAAATCAAGGGATCATAAGGGATTTAATTTACAAACCTTGAAGCTTTTTAACAACCCTGCAAAAAGTTTTTTGAAAAAACTTTCTATTATTAAAATTTTTAAAAAATCGAATGGTCCACTACGGAGCATAAAAATCTACATAATTTTTCTGAAATTAGAGATTTTAAATTGGTTAAATTTCTAAATGTATTAAAAAACATGTATAAAGAAAATTTAAAATAAATGAAGGTCAATTTTAATTAGGGGTTGTTTTCATTGATTTTTTAAGAAAGAAATAGGTATAGTAGAAATATTACCCCAGCGAAAACTTTTTTCTTTTTCTAATTTTACTTGATTGCGTCAAAATAGTTTGTGACAGATTTTTTGTCAAAATAAAGAAAATTTGGGTAAAAAATATTATTATTAATGTTGTGAAATACTTTTAAAATAATCGTAGCCCTCATAAAGTAATAAAAGAAGCACCTGAAGCCTTGAAAATTTTAAAAAGTAGGTACAAAATATAATTTAAATAATCCATGTCCATCTAAATCTCTAGACGTAATGTTTAAGAATAATGTGATACAAAAACTAGCAGCAAATATAACTAAAACTGAACTCCAAAAGCCCAATTACATTCGTGATATAAATTATAGACTTATTGAAGGAAAGAAACATGTTACTACCAATACAATTTTACATAGATTACAGGAAGAACTTCCCGATGTTTCTTTTGAAGCGGCTTAAGGAATATATGAAGATGATTTTATTTTCCGAGAAATACAACTAAGCAAAGCAAGAGCATGAATTTCGGTAAGATGTGTCTAAATCAATATGGGCAAAGAAACAGGAAAGGGGTCACAACTTGTCATTATGCAAAAAATTAAAAAATAAAAAGGGTTTTGTAGAAATGCCACTTAATTTTCGAATTTAATAAAAAATCTGGGACTATAAATAAGTATTTTGTTTACTTTAAACAAAAGTTTAAAGTTATTTAATATTTTTTGCCTGGCTGTTTAAATAATAAGTGATATAAAACATCTATTTATTTAGAGTTATTTTTATTTGTAGAAAAAATATTTTATTACAAAATCCAAAGTTTATACTTAGTTTTAATATGTAAGCAAACCCTGTATGTAAATTTTTTTATTTAAAGACATTCTAGGTTATAAAAATGTCAATTTTGAAGTATTTTAGGTTATAAAGTGAGAATTGTATGAATTCTAATACACCTACGTATAGTAACTAGAAATCTTGATTTTCATTTGTTTATTCCGCTGGGGTAAAATTTCTACTATAGCTTACTTTTATTATAACTCACTAAATTTTAACTTCCTATTTCTTTTCAAAGAAAGGTCTAATTATGTTCTTTAAAAAAGATTTTTTAGTTTTCCTCAAAAATGCAGCATTTTTTCCTCATTTTAAATTAAATCTTTTACATTTTGCATTTGACAAAAAAAGCTAACCATTAACATACCATATCTCGAATCGTATTGGTCTTAAAAAAATAACAAAATAAATTTGTTAGTCTTTTTAATGCACATCTTTCGAGTTATTCGCCAAAAACCCATTAAAATTGTCTACTTTTTATCAAAAATTGTTACTTTAAATCGCGAATATCTTGAAAAGTACTAATTTTACGAAAAAATGTTTGAACCATTACTCTTTGGTCGATTCCTGTGGTAAAAATGTAATAAAAATTTACACCCCAGGGGCGTGGTAACAACTTTTAGGGTTTTGGCGCCCTTGGGTTTAATATTGTTTTAATCCTTGGGCTATTTCCTACCTTATGTTAAAATTTCAAATAAATCCATGCAAGGCCAAAAAATTTCAAGGTTTTATCTTTTTTAAGCTTTATTTCCTGTACTGGTTTTATAATTTTTTATTAGCAGTTATATAGACTGTCCACGAATGGGGTTAACAAAAGGACTAATGGACCGAAAATTTAATATTTTGAAAATATCATTAAAATTTTTGCTTCTTAAAAAATAGGATTAACAAAGAGAAAATGTTGGTTTTGTATACAGGGTTCGCAAAAACTTAAAAAACATGATTTTTCTCCAAGAGTAAACTACCCTTGTTTTTCATTTTTGAGCAAAATTTATTTAGAATAAATAGTATTTAAATTATTTTATTAATATTACGTTAAGGGTAACAAAAAATTTCATAAATCTGATTTTGGAGTTATCAAAAACACAGGCAAACAAAAAAAAATTGTTGTGCACCGGACGCGACTTATCAACGGGTATGTTTTTCGACCCTCTGAATCCAAATTTCAAGTAAGTTTAGGTCGTATGGGTCTCAATTTTGAGTAAATTGCAAGAAACGTAAAAAATGGTGCAAATTGTATCCATTTCTTACCGTTTTTGCAATTTATTTAAAATTGAGGGTGTACGGCCTTAACTGATTCAAAATTTAGATTCAGCGGGTCAAAAACATGTCTCTAGATAGGTCGCGTCCCTGTACAAAACTTTTTAGTACACTGGTGCACCGGTCCATATATAAAAAGAAAGATTTTGTACACCGAACGCGACCTATCTAGGGGCATTTTTTTGACCCGCTGAATACAAATTTTAAATTAGTTTAGGCAGTACATCTTCCAATTTTGAGTAAATTGCGAAAAACCGTACAAAATAGCAAAAATTTTAACCCATTTTTTACGGTTTTTTGCAATGTACTCGAAGTTTGGACCCGTTTGGCCTAAACTGATTTAAAATTCGAATTCAGAAGGTCGAAAAACATACCCGTACATAGGTCGCGTCTGGTGCACATCAAAAATTTTTGTTTGTGCCGGTAAAATTAATTATTTTAAATATAAAAAGCCTAAAAACTCTTATAAACGTGCTTCTCCAAATTCCTACACAACACAATTTTTTAGCTGTAAATTAATATGATCAAAGCGTTTTCGCCAAAATAAAAAAATTATTATTTGTATTATTGTTATTATTGACTACAAATATTATTCTAAATAACTTTTCCTAATGACATTTTACTTAAAAATAAAAAATGAAAATAGTTTACTTTTGAGAAAAAATCATGTTTTTAAGCGTTTACGAACCCTGTATACAAAATGCACATTTTCTCTTCGTGAATCCTATTTTATTTACAAGCAAAATTTTTATTAAAGAATTACTTTTAATAACCAAATTTTTTATCCTTGTTAACCTCATTCGTGGATAGTCTGTATAACAAGAACAATAAATACTTATACAGTGTGTCCAAAATTGGTGGAAAATGTATTGGGATATTGGAAACTATAAGAGAAAGAAAGATGGTTATATGGGGAAAGTTGTGGGCCATTTAATGGCTAATCCAATGCCGTTTTGATGACAACTGTATCTTGTTTGGTTTTTAAGTATTTTTGAAAAAACTGAAAATGTGCATTTTAGAAAAAGTGCTGTAGTTTTTTTATTTCAAATATTTTTGAAATTTGTAAAAACATTATAGGGGCAACTTTTCAGAGCAATGCATTTCTGTATTCAGATTTTAATTTCGACGTTCCGATTTTGAGATACCATCATCAACTTTCGTTTTTCCTAAGGCGGCCATTTTGTTTTCTTTGCTCATTTTTAAAGAACGTTAATTTTCCCCTTTAAAATGATGTATAACACCTTAAAGGTATTTTTCATTTTTATGTTAAAAATCGTCAAAATTAATTTTTGTCCGAGTTGGCCATGACTGGGAAAGCCAGTAGCTGTTGAAACAATAATCTTTCAATTTCCAAAAGGATATATGTTGAAAAAGTTAATGTAAGTTTATTTTTAAATTTTATTAACTTATATACCCAAACAAAGATGGATATTTACCTTGTGTGCATCGGCACATTAAAATATTTAATAACAATATCAAGCTGTAAGCTTTCTACCAGAAAGAGGTTTATGTGATTAAAAACAGTTTTTTTTATTATCCATAACATACAAGAACCTAATGCATAGTCTACAAATTATCACGAACACAATTATAAAACTAAATTATACTTACATACTAGTCTCTAAAAAAACAAGTTTCTTTCCACTTATTCTTAATAGGTACCAATCTAATTGCATGAGGAAGTTTAAATAAAGCCAAAAATAATACAAGTTGTTATACAAACAAAAATTCAAAATATTTTGCAGATTGTAAAATAGCCTGATTTTTATAATACATGAGCTATCATCAAAAATTTAAACTTTTTAAAATATTGATTTTTTTTAAAGATAGCTATGGTAATCATTAAATGAAAAATATAAAAATAGCAAAAAGCATGTAATAAATTTAAAATAGTAGGTTGGTAATAAATGTAGAGAACATTGTTTTTCACATATTATTATGTAAGTAAAATATGGGTTTTTGATTGTGTTTGTACCGATGTGAAAGACATGATAAATATGGTTTTTGTATGTTATGTTATGGATAATAAAAAAAAATGTGCTTGAGTACATAGACACATTTCTGATAAAAAGTTTACAGCTTGAAATAGTTAAATCATATTTTAATGTGCCGATGCACACAAGGTAAATTTCTATCTTTGTTTGCGTACATAACTGTATTAAATTTAGAAATTAACTTGCATTACTTTCACAATATAGGTCCTTATTGGAAACTGAATAGCAATTGTTTCTAGACCTAATGGCTTCCGCAGTCATGGCCAACGCGGACAAAAAATTAATTTTGACGATTTTGACATAAAAATCAAAAATACCTATAAAGTGTTATACATTATTTTAAAGGGAAAAACGTCTTTTAAAAATGTGCAAAAAAACAAAATGGCCGCCATAAGAAAAACGAAAGTTGATGATGGTATCTCAAAACCGAAACGTTCAAAATTAAAATCTGAATACAAAAATGCATTGCTCTTAAAAGTTGCTCGTTATAATGTTTTTACAGATTCCAAACATTTTTAAAATAAAAAAACTACAGCACTTTTTCTAAAATGCACATTTTCAGTTTTTTAAAATTACTTAAAAACCAGACAAGATACAGTCGTCATTAAAACGGCATTAGATTAACCATTGGATGGCCCACAACTTTCCCCATTTAACCATCTTTCTATCTCTTATAAGTTTCCAATATCCCAATACATTCCCTACCAATTTTAGACACACTGTATAAATAGGGTTTATACCCAGTTAAACAATTTATATCTACTAAAATACAGTGTTTTCGACATTTTTTACTTTTGTATAAACTTTTACACCCTGTGTCTTAAGAACGAAAAATTTACGGACACCTGTTTATATAAACTTTTCTTTATATTTTCTGATGGATTTGCCCTTAAATTTTCTAAATAACATTTTGTAACACCCTTTATAGCAAAAAATCACTTTGCATTAATTAAAATTTAAAATAATGGTAACAAACGTGCTTAATCCACTTGTAATAAATGAGTATAATTAGGCATGTCGACATACGACCAAGGTTTCACAGCATGATATATGCTTTTTTCCATAATTTCAGAAACAGAAAATCTCGGGAAGTCAATTTTCTTTTCGTTTTATCATGCTTGTGATCTTAAAGTTTTGAACGTGAACGGAATAATGATGTCTATTTTTAAATAAAGTCAAATTTAAATAAACTTCCGTAGCATTCGAACTGAATAAAATATATACTTTACTTTAAAATTTTATTGTGCCCAATTGCAAGACACTTAGAGTTCTAGATAGGGCTTAACCTCAAGTTAAAGCAAGGTTCTTGCATCCCTACTTAAAGTGCGGATGACTACTCAATCTAGGATTAAAAATTAAATCTTTTCAAAAAGAAGAGGTGCTAGTCTGGGTGTTCTAACTTAAAAAGAAAATATTTTTTTGATATAATAAATATATATTTTTATTTAATGATATATTTAAAAACGACCTGGAGATAAATGGTGTCCGACTATATATTTAACTCATTTTGATTGCGAATAACAAAACAAATAAAGATATGGAAATGCCTTTTTCGCAGAAGGCCTTAGATTTTGTTGTGTTTTCTTATCATATTTTTGCCATTTGCTTGTGACATTCTGTTAATACAAAACAATATGGCCGATGTTCCGATATAGCGCAACTTTATTATTTTAAAGGCAACACCATGTATATTTTTTACCGTCTTAAAACTCATTATGTAATTAATTATCTTCCATTGTAAAAACTACTAGCAATTTAGTTTATTTTAGACAATAATTACCTTAATTGCCCTAAAAAAACAGCAATACGTCAATTATGGCTGGTTTTTAGGTAAAAACAAATTATAGGTCTTTCTTCACTTCTGATTGTTAATTATTATAACAGCATACTGTTTATATCCTAAAAACCACCAATATTTGACGTACAGGGTATTCCAACGGGAACTGCCGCGATCGACTTCTCGAGAAGTACGCTTTAATTTTTTTTTTAACATTATGAAGTCAGTGGTGGACATACAACTAAAATATTTTGACAGCTTTACCACTTTCGGTTATACCGAAAATTAATGTCAACTTCCTTATTTTAAATGGAACACCCAATATCTTATTTATTTTTAGATTCTGCGTTAAATTCTAAACATAATTTATGTATAATGTTCTATATCTAAGTCCAACCATTTTTGACTTATTTTAAATTTTATGTGAAAAATGAAGTTTGCAGCCATTACATAACCATCAATTTCTTCTAAACAAAAGATTTTATTGTAAGTTGGGGTTGGGTTTCTTGTAGAGGAAGAACCACTTTGGCAGACTGTATTGATATTTTTAAAATTATTAAATACAGAGTGGTCAAAAATAATCGTTAAAAATTATAACGACAAAAACCCTAAAAGTCAAGCATCAAAAATAAAGATAAGTTAGTATAAGGATGTCTATTCCAAAAATTTATAGTTTGTGAAATATTAAGAATTTAATATTTATCTATTCTAACAATTCTTTTAAGCCGGCTTAGTTCGTCTTCGAGTTGATCTTGACAACAAAATGTGGCGTCACAACCAACTACCCCGTACCTACCCGTACTTAAATGCATTGTTAGAATAGATAAATATCAAATCGTTAATATTTCAAAAATATAAATTTCTGAAATAGACCTCGTTTTACAAAATTATCCTTATTTTTAATGCCTAATAGGATAAGGTAATAAAAGATAGAGGTTTCCGTTTGAAAAAATGAACTTTAAGGATTTTGTCGTTATAATTTTTAACGAATATTTTTAACCACTCTGTAATTATCTCTTACCTCGCTTAAGACACCCACGGTACGTTAGTATTTAGGCTTTAAGCCTTCGTGGTTTGTCCAAAGATAAAAAAATATGAATTGTAAAAATATTCGTACAGTCTACTAAAGAAGTTTTTCTGTACAAAAAACCCAACCTTAACTCATATCTTTGACATAAAATTTAAAATAAGTCAAAAACGGTTGGACTTAGATATAGAACTTATACATTAATTATGTTTAGAATTTTACGCAGAATCTAAAGATAAATATTATGTAGAGTGTTTTATTTAAAATAGGGAAGTTGACATTAACTTTCGGTATAACCGGACGTGGTAGAGCTGTCAAAATATTTTAGTTGTATGTCCCCACTGACTTTATAATGTTACCAAATGTTTCCAAAGCGTACTTTTCGAGAAATTAATCGCGGCATTTCCCGGTGGGACACCCTGTATAGTGTGTTATACATGTTGTATGTCGAATTTAATACAAAGTTAAAATTTGTTAAAATATACAGGGTTTTCGATTAAAAAAAACAACATCAAATTGTTTTGAGAGACCTTGTATTATAACTGGTACTCTGAATAAGAAGAGTGTATCCAAATAAACATTTTGTATTTTAAGTTTGTTTTTGTATTTTGTACAGGGGCAGAAGTTATTTCGTGAATAAATAGAGTTGAGACACCTGTATATTGCGTCAAAATAAAAAGGAATAATATTTAAAAATATTGCGAATTCAGAATTATCTACATATGACTTGGACTCTTTTTTTTATTTGTCTACGATTTAAATGTGCGATTACTTTGATAAAAATGAATGCGTAGGAACTGTATTCTCATTTGGGACAAAACCCAAACAAGTTTAGCTTTTTCAAAACATCCTTCTTTGTTTAAAAAAAAACGTGTAAATAGTAGCGTCTATAAGAACTGCAAATCACAAAAAAATAAACAGGGTGTCCTGTCCTAACTCCATTTATACACGAAATAACTTCGACTTCTCATTGACACTACTAGTTAATATACAAGGTGTCTCAAAAACATTATTTTCATAGTCAAGTAGTTTTTTAAATGGAATACCTTGTTTATTTTAATTTTAATTTTAACTTATTAAATTCTAAATCAAAAATGTTTTACAGACTATACGTCAATTATTACTAGTTTTGAAGATATCAGCAGTATATATAATGATTAAAAAGAAAGAAAAAATATCTTGGTTTTAATTATTTTTGAATAATTCTGTAATTGTTACAGTGACAAATATTATGATAATTTGTATTTAATAACCTTTCATTGCAAAAACTACTGATAGGTAAGTCAGCTTTTTAGTTTATTTTAGATAAATATTTACTTAATCGCGGTAAAAAAACATTATTATATCAATTATGGCTGGTTTTTAGGTTAGGTAAGTAAATATGTATCTAAAATAAACTAAAAAGCTGACTTACCTATCAGTAGTTTTAAGAATGGAGGGTAATTAGTTACATGTTATTATATTATTGGTCACTCTGACAGTAACAGAATAATTTAATATTAATTGTAAAAAAATGTTTTCTTTCTTTACTTTAAATTCTTAATGAGTACTTTAGCATACTGCTGATATGTTAAAGTGTGTTTATTACAGTTTCAAAATTTGTTAAAATTTACAGGACGTGACATTTAACAAATCCCACTTGATAATTAAAATTATGTAAAATGGATGTGGCTGTGTGTACGTAAGAATGTAGAGGAAGAAATAAAACTTTTGTATTTCGTGCAAATCTCTTTGCAGGAAATACAAAAGTTTCATTTTTCCCTCCAATTAAAATTATGTTTTGGATGCACCTTGTATATTAACCAGTACCGTCATTAAAAAGAGTGTATTCAATTAAACATTTTTTATTTTTATTTTATTACCTTGTACAGAGGCAAAGCTATTTCGTGTATAAATAGAGTTAAAACACTCTGTGTATGAATATTATACTTCATATACTGTATTTTTTTATATTTAATATTATTTTATAACCTCCGATGTTAAATATATAAACGTGCTTACCCATATAATATAAAATTTTAAAATACTCACCAGAATTTTCCATTTTTTTTACTTTTTACACTGCCAAACACAAAAATATTTTTTCATTAGCATACTACCGAAAATTGTCTTTTTCGCGAGTTATTACCCTTATCCGTAAATCGTTTATAATTATTAGATGTTCATTTTAATTAACTACAGTAAAATATTCATGTTTTAATAGGGGCGTAAGTCACTATCATATTAATAAAGGTGTATAACGGAAAACAGTGGTAAAACATTAAGTATTATGTTTAAACTGCCTTCTCGAAATTAATTTAAAACGTTAAATAGGGCAAAAAATTTAAAACAAGAACATATTTTTATGACATGTACTCTTCAGAGCTACATACAAAAAGTGTGTTTATGTTATGGCTTAAAATCACCAAGGTGGGAAATTTCAATACTGATTTTATGGCAAAAAAATTTCAAGCTATAAGTATATTAAGTAGTTTAAACTGTCAATTATCTTGTAATTAAAAAGTAACCTGAATAAGCAAGCACAAAACTAAGTACTTTTCTAGTAATTTCGTTTTTTAACAGAACTATCGCTATAAGCAGTTACTTCGGGAACGTTTTTATAAATTTAATAATAAATTTTAAAAAATTTTTATTTTAAGGTAATAAACGCATTCCCGGATTGATGATGTATGGATATACGCTTCGTAAATAACGAATAAAAAAGTGAATATCACCTAATTAAAATTTATTAGGTGTACAACGCTCGTAACAGCCGATTATATTTTGGTTTTCCTATCTATTGAGCCCTAGGACCTAATAGTTAAGGCTCTATTTATTATTTAGGCCCAATCACAAATGCGTTCACGGAAATGATTAAAATGTTTAGACAACAAATTTTTGCATAATTCTTTGTAATAATTAGGATTTTTTGAAATAATTTATCTAAAATCAAGTAAGTTATAAAAATGTGCTGGTCATAAGAAATAGAAAATGTTTAATTTCGATAAATTGATATATTTTTTTATTCTTTGTTTTTACAGATTGTACTTTGGGACGCGTTCACGAAATAATTTTGTTTGCGTATATTATTTTAAATATTATAAAATATATCAAAATTTTGGAGTATATTGTGTAGTGTCGTGATAAAACTAATTAATTTTAATATTTTACTATATTTGCCTGGTCAATAAAAATACGTTTGATATAATTTATTTGCTTCCGAAGCAAATTTCCCACCTTGGTGATTTTAAGCCTTATGTTTAAATTTTATAATTAATTAAGTACTTTTTTATCGGTAAAGCGAACCAAAAAGCATTATAGTTAATGATGCTGGGAACATGATATCTTTAAATCCTATCTGTTTCTGAGCTTGTAACGCACACTAACGTAAATCTTTATGAACCACCGTACATCAATTCCTTCTTAGAGATTTTCCAATTTTCAATTTTTTTTAACTACTATATTTTTATTGTCGCTTAAATTAAATATGTGTTTTTTTTTAATACGGCAAAATTTGCCGAACTTTTAAGTTTTAGCAACACCTGTTTTGCGCCAGTGTTTTAGGTATGATTTTTAAAATTTGTACAAATTTTAAGATTGTTGTATTTTTAAACGTGCCAAAAAGCAAATATGAAGTAAAATCAAATAAAAATAAATTAATTATTGTTTTAACTTTCTTCTTTGTACTAATAATAAAAACAACAACTAATAGTGTAATTAAAAAATTAGTGTCAGGAATCGTCAATAACGGAATCGCCTGAAAGAAGTAAAAATTGCATTAAAAGAAACCCGCATTATAAGACAAACAGAAACAATAGAATAGGTTAAACGTAAATATAAAGATTTAAATAAAACTTGAAAGAAAGGAAATAAGCAAAAAAAAAACCTAGAACTCCTAACAGTAAGTAACTATAGTTAACCGAGGCATTTTATGTGGAGAAAACATAATAGAGGCCGGTAAAACCCAAGAAAAATCTTTTAAGCCTCAAGGCGACCATATTCGATTGGCATACATTTTATTTTACAACGAATTATTTTATTTAATAAGTTGCTTAAAACCAAATTTTCCTAATTTATTATAGAGTTGGTATAACCTAAAAGATAAAAGTACCAATTGTTAAAAATACAGGTACCTGGTTTTTAAAACCACATATACAGGGTGGCCTTAACAGTATAAAAGCAGTTTTAATATCCAATAAGGATCCAAAGAGCCAAATAGGAAGCGACCTGCACCCATCTGTCTGTTTACCGGATAAAAACTTTTAAATTTTATAATAAATATAGTGTTTAAATAAAGTATAAGTATTGCTACAGGGTTGCCTAAAAGTTATGTTTAGGGATATATTTAAATTAAAACAAAAACTCGAAATTTTTGACACACCCTGTAAATTGTTTTTTTTTTTTTACTTTACACGACAGTTTTAATATGTCGCCAATTTTTTTCTCCAACTTTATAAATAAAGCCATTAGAAAATGTTTAAATTTTAAATTTTAAAATTTACTACAAATTTTTGGTGCATTCTGTATTTTTTGGTGTCGTGAGTCAATAATTTTAAGTTTTTATGCGGAAACACTATTTGTTTTTACAGGAAAGCTCGACATTTTTGACTTATGACACAAAAATTTCATGAAAAACTTTCATCATGGATTGCAAGCTTTAGAATGTATTAAAAAAATAGGGCCTGTCATTGTACAAGTTCTGGCAGTAGGATTGTACGTTTTTAATAGGCCACTGTGAAGGTACCAAACAAAAATTAAACTTATTGTTACTAAAAGTTAAAGTAGAATTCTGAAAATTAATTGCTGTGTACTGCTGCAAATTGGAGTAGAAATGGCGCATAACACGCGTGAGGAAATCTTCGTTCATGTTTATTTTAGGCTTGGCATTCCTTATTAAAACGTTAGCACGCACTGGCAAATTAAATTCACGTCGAAAGTTTCCTTAAGTTTGCACAATGGATTAGGTCAGGATAAACGATTTTACAGCAAAAATCCGTTGATTGTTTAGCTAATTTGCCATTCTAACCCAAAATTTCCAACATTAAACTTCAGTTTTATCACTATTTGACGTTTATCAAATAAACAATATTTCCATGGCAATATTTTCAAAACAGTTCAATCCTTTTGCCGGACCTTGTACAAGGCGTGTCAAAAATTCCAAGGTTATTTTTTAAATTTAAATGTTGCCTTGACCATTATTTTTTAACCGGTTGTTCTTTGTTTAAATACTATTTTTAATATAAAATGATTTTTATTCTGTAAACAAATGTATGCAGGTTTCCCATTCTAAGCTTAGACTATTGGTATTTTTAGAATTGCAATAAAATAAAAAAAGTTAATGTGGTGCATACTTAAAACACATAAAATTATATCGAGAAAAATAAATAAATTTATTAGGAAAAAACTTTAAAAAGTATCTACTGAATAAATGGAAAAACAAGCGATATATCTGGCTTCGTATTTAAAATATTTAGAAAAAAAACAGACTTTCAAAAAATAATTAACGCCCTGTATCTCAGAAACGAAGCGATAAGTCCGGACATATGTTTATAGGAACTTTTTTCATAAAATAACATAGGAAATCACCCTTTAAAGCTTGGTACTGTAGTTAGAAAATAACCCTTATTTAAATTTGGAATTATTTTAATGGAATACCCAGTATATTTTGACATATTTATACGGTAATTTTATTGAATTCTCATCAAAAAAACGAAATTATTTGTGATGTTAAAAAATTGCGAAAAAGATAGGTATAAAAAACGTATACAATTCTGATCAAAATGGATTTCAAATAGAAATGCATTCTGGTAGAACATTAGCTATTTAAGAAGAAAAGCAGCTGAATTGTGTTGTACAATCAGTTTTATCAACTACTTATAGTTATACTACACAATACTTAATGCCGGTAAATGAAAAATTACTTTTACTATTTTTTCTAGTTTTGCATGAAAAGAAAGGCCAGTTTGGACCAGTTGTTGACTGCACTATTTTTCGATCTACGAATGTATAGGGTAGTAGCTTACATTCTAAAACTACATCAACATAATATAAAATTATTAAAATATATATTTTTTTCGACCTTTTGAAATATGGTTAAAACATATTTATTTTTGAATGTTGGAGCAAATAGTTTAAAATTTGTAGATTCATGGAGTGAACACTGCACTAAAGTAGTTAAAGATTAGGCACCATAAAAAAAATGTGTATAAATTTTGCATATAGTTAGTCAGCATATGGGCAGTTTTCTAATGATGATCTATATTATATGGAGTTACGCACTTTGCGAATTACACTCACTGTTGCGAGAACTATCTTTTTTCTTACAAAGGTGCAAATTATCTAAATTTACATCCTAAAATACACTTAATCACATTTTAGGGACTTCTATTTAATTTAAAATTATTTGTTGTCTCCTTTCGGCAAAATACCGCTATCGAAAAAACATTTGAAGATCTCCGCCGCGCTTGTCCCACTTTCATCACAAACGCAGCCGCGCTTTTGACGGCATGTGCCACATCGATATCGGCATGCTTTGTCGAGGCTTTGACTAGTTCCCAGAATTATGTTTAATACCTTCATGCAAGATATTGGTTCTTGGCAGACCAATAACATTTCTAAATTTTGGAAACCATAATTGTTTTAATCTGTATTTTTATTGGTTTAACCATTTCTTTTTACGTAAGACTCACCTCTATTTTAACTACTCTCTCCCAAATTATATTTTTGACAATTTAGTTTAAATTTAGACTTTACTCAACAAAAGGTTACATTTTCCCGGTTAGTTTAGGAGTTAACTACTCTCTCCCAAATTATATTTTTGACTATTTAGTTTAAATTTAGACTTTACCCAACAAAAGGTTACATTTTCCCGATTAGTTTAGGAGTTAGTTTAGTGTATCGCGGCTTCCTCAAGTAACATAAGGTTACAAACATTACGAACTATACTTGTCAGAAGGACAACTATTACATAAGAAAGTAAGGGTTCTTTTAACTACTCAATCACGAAAGTTATCTTTCTGGTTTTCCACTTGTTTGTGCAAAAGGCACTTACTGTCGTAGAGTAGACAATCTTAGGAGACGTTATTGTTTCCTTAATGTTTTAACATTTGTTCACAAACACATTAATATACTATATTAATATAATACATTACAGCCAACACAGGAAAAACTGTCTTAAAACTTTCAATGGATATTTTATTGTACAATTATTGAAGATATGTTCTGTAGTTCGGCGGATTCATTTAATGGATGGTAATTATTTGGGTACACGCTAAAAATTAAATTAAAAGTACCAAAAAAAAATAAAAATGGGTAAAAAGATAACTAAAAATCGACGTTTCGGTGGCAAGTCTGGTTTAGGTTCTAAATTTTAAAATTTTAATCTTTTTTTAGGATATTCTGAAAACTATTTGACGTTAAATGTGAAATATGTTTGTTTGGTTATAGTGTCATAGTGACATAGATAACTGGTTGCTGGTGTATTTATTGTTTATAATACAAAAAAAGGAAATAGTTAGTTAATTTTTAGTCTTTCTTAAGATACTGTATTAAGCAAAGGCAACCGAGTGTTACTTAAATTAACTGAAATTGATGCAACAAAATAATCTTTATTTAATAATAAATTTTAAAAAGAAAATCTACAGAAAGCCTACAAATACAAATAGATACTTAAATTTTAACTCAAACCATCCAATAATGGTTAAAAAGGGAGTTGTAAAAATCTATCTGATAGAATTGAAGTCATTTGTTCTAATCAAAATATAAGCATTGAAAAGAATATTTAAAAGATATTTTAATTCAAAATAAGTATTTTCTTGAATTTATAAATAATTGTTTTCTTAAATTTAAAACTTCAATTATAAGGCAAAATCAAAATAGACTAATAACAAATTATTTTTACCATAGATTCCCGGACTATCAAATAAAATTTAACGAATAGGACATAAATTTAATATTCGCACAATCTTTAAAACACAAAACACAACTAGATCTCAATTTATAAAAATAAAACCATACAACTTAAATTAAAATACAAAAATGTCATTTAAAAAATTTCTTGCGAATGCAATAAGTTTTATATAGGTGAAACTTGTAGACCATTAGCCAAACGCATAAAAGAACACAGATCATACATTAAAAACACAGAATTTCATAAATCAAAAATCTGTCAACACGCATTTGAAAACAATCATAGAATAAACTGGGATTCTTCGAGCATTTTAGCAAAGGAAACTTGTTCTAAAAAACGCAAAATCCTAGAAAGTGCGTAATGCGCAAGTGCAATTTATCTTGACTTTTATTTTAATTTTCTTAGAGTAATTATCTAACATTGATATTGATTCAAATAATACACTGGTAAATTTCAATGTTGTTAGTTTATTCACAAATGTCCCAGTGGATAAAACATTAAATTTTGTAAGAAATAAATAAGAAAATGATGTTCATCTTGGCAAAAGAACAAAATTAAGCATAAACACTATTCTTGAGCTATTCTGCCGCGCTAAGCTTAAAGGTGGTATCGCAAGAAATGTTAAAATTGAGCAAATCGCTTTTGAAGTTATTCTAAATTTCCAACTATTTAAAACCATTTAGTAATTTTAGTGTTGCATGGTACTCTTCAGAAAATGCATAACTTAAATTACTAAGGTATTTATTTAAGTGGTACTACTATCAGACCAAAAATATGGCTGATACCACTTTTAAGATCAGTATTCATGTAACGTTTCTGTCCTTGTTGCCTGACTAATGCCCGTTTCCACCGACTTTTTGGGAATTCCCTAACTCTAGGTAGAGAATAACTTACATTAGGTTACCGTTAGTTACTCTTTATCTAGCGGTAGGGAACCCCTAAAATGTTGGTGGAAACGGGTATAAATCTGTTATGGTACAAAAAGAAGTTATAAAATATATTGGGATTTTAAAAATAATATATTACTTACAACATAAATTAGAACAAATTGTAGAAAATCTTATACTAAATACGGTTTTAAACTTTCGGAAATACAAAAATAAGTGAGAGTAATCTAAATTTTGGATATATTTTAAATATAGGAAAACAGAATAATTGTTTCAGTCATCTATTTCTGTAATTAGATTATGTGCTTCGTTGTTAACTGGTAGAGTTTTCCAGAACACTAAACGATGTTCTGGAATTATCGAAGATAAATTTTGAATAATATTGTTTTTTCGTTCTTCAGTTATTCCACGCATTGGTTTTTTGTTAAAAGGAAATGAAACTTCATTTTTAAAATATTCACTTTTTAAAAAGTTTAACTCTTTCTCTTCGCTGTCATTGGAAAAACTTGTTTTATAAGTTAACACTTTTTCGCCTCGTTTTGCTCGAATTTGAACGATATCTTTTAAGTAGATTCGAGGCTGTATTTTTTTAGTTTATAAGTGGATGAGCAGTCTGGCCATTCGTAAAAATTAGTTGCCGTAACAACATTAACCTTTTTATTATTTGCGTTCCGAACAACATTAACAAAATCTTGAAAATCATACAATTTTGGATTTTTACGCATAGAAAGTTCCACTTGGTGATGGAAAGTGTCCGCAGACATGAACGTATGCCCAGGTTCAAAGTATTTAATTACAATCTGTTTGGTTGCTGTTTCTAAAGAATTAACCATAAATAAGAAAAAAGAAAATAGACTCCAATTTTTATTTTGCGAGGAGCAATTATCGACCCATAAAATTACATTCTCAAAGTCACGCATTTCTAAAAAAATGAGTAATATGCACTTATTATATCATCTTTTTGTCTTCCTGCTAATCCCTCGTGCCAAACTATAGCAACTGGGGTTAAATGCTTCTGCTTTTCGCCTAAGGGTACGAAACTTTCATTAAAGGCTATTATTCTTGGACAAAAAATTACACTCTTAAACATTTCGAGCCTTGGTAACATAATAACCTTTTATAAATCACCAGAAAAGTATACTGTTGTTTCATCAGTACCCTCCGTATCCCTCCTATAAGCAGCTCAAGCTTCTGTTGCTTTTTTCATATGTGTTTGCCACAAAATGCATTTATCACACTCCAAACTTAAATTTTCCTTATTATGATCTGCATGATGTAAATTAAAAGTTTCGCATGCTTCGCATTGCTCATGACCAAGCCTGGTGAAAGATATATTCATTTCTTTTGAGACTATACTTCGATATATTTCATATGAGCAACCAACATTATGTTTTTCCTTAAAATCTGTATACATAGCTTGAATGGTTATGTCACTCGGCAGATATCGTTTGTTGGGGGCATGCTCCCGGCGATAATGGGATACTGCCGGATGAAACGATTCGACGTGGGCCTTTATCAAATCTCTATCAATTTTTGCTGTCTTTGTATGTTTACCCTGTTTGCTGTCTCTATGGCTAATGACATTTCCTTGTTTATTTGAAAAACAATCTTGGATGATACGATCATTATTTTTGGTATACCCCAGAGTAGCAAGAAAAAATGTCTTGCATACTTGCACCCTATCGCCAGATTCACTTTTCATAAAATAACTCATCGACTTTTTTCGCCTGGAATTATTAACTCTATGACGTGTAACATCCTTATAAACTATTGAGCTCATAACAAAATTTCTTTTTTCTGCAAACTTCATCTGCCAGTACTCAGTGTTGATCAATTTCCTTTGATCATTTGTAAAGACGGAGCTACACTTTTTTGACAGGTAACTTTACAAGCTGGTTTTACTGTGTACTTTATCTTCTTTTCTTCCCATTTCCTCTTCTTCCTTTTAGATAAGGGTTCATCAAAACGTTTGCGTTTCCTAATTTCACCCTTTTTTGTATATTCGTTTATTATATTAGTATTTCTCAAACTCAATCGGTTGGTATTTTTCAAAACTGCCAATGGGATATTTTCATCATCATTAGAAGAAGATGACTCATTAGCGTTTTCGTCAACAAAGTCGGGGTCTCGTACAGAATCATCAGAATCATACTGCACATTGGTCTTTGAGTGACATCGATAGAGTCACAATAAGGTGAAAAGTCTCGAGATGTGGATGGTTGTTCAACTTGTATGGAACATATGTCAGAATAAAATGGTAGATCTTTGTGAGAACTATGTTGAACATCTGATGCATCGAGAATTCTTGTAACAGTTTGTTTTTGACAGGATGAATTTGTCGACTCTTTATTGGTATCTTCTTGAAAAGCTACAAGCAGTAACTCAGTATACGTAGGCTCAGGGTTGACCAGCGCCTTCCGCAAAATTTCTCCAGACCTTTTAGATCCACACATAAACATTTTTGCTAGAATCAAAACGGTACCCATTAAAACACCACATACAATTTAGAATGTGACCATAAAGCGAGCAATAAACTGACTTTTTCGCTCATTTTTGAGAAAAAATATGTTTAGATAATGCTTAAAACTGAACTCAAAGTTCTCTTCTTGCTGACCATTTATGCATGCATGGGTTTTTATTCAAATTCGCATTTGGCTAATGCGCATTACAGCGCTCATGTAAACTTAAAATGAGTATGTATGTCTAAATTATTAAATTATTTGCATACCTTCAGGTTACCAAACAAGAAGAAAAAATTTTAAATTTTGTCCAGGGGCCAAACCAGAACAAAAAGGGTCAGGTTAGGTAAAACTTTAGTAGGTGCCCAAACGGAAAAACACCGCTGATCTCTTAGAACTTTAAAGTTTTTTGTGTTCTACTAATTTACGGTGTTTTCCCCTTTGGGAATTCTGGTTTGGGCACCTAATAAAATCTTACCTGATCTGACCCTTTTTTTCTGCTTTGGTCCCTTGGACAAAAAAGCATATTTATTTCTCCTTGTTTGGTATAAAAATATTAACAAATTTTATTTTTAATCTTCAACAAGATTTCGGATAATAAAAAAATATTATAAGCCCACATACTAAAACCCTTTTTGTTATCAACAGTTTACTGCCGCCTAGTCATTATGTCTTTTTTAACTAATTTTGCAGCCTGTGTCAGCGGCTGCAAAGTACACTTTGCTGCCGCAAAAGCGATTGCAAAAGCAACGCTAACTTTCAACAACGGGCATGAGGTGGGTTCGAATCCTGCTAAGGCCAAATGCTTATTAATAAGTTGGTCAGAAATTAAGTGGTTAGCTCAACAATAGATGGACAAAGTGCAAAATGTATCGCCGTTGAAAGCCCAGGGTGCCGGAACACATTTTGCCGTGTCCCGCACAACCGTAGACATGCGGACCCCACTCATTTGGTAGGTCCGTTAATCCCCTGGGTGGGGACGCTGTCTTAAGTTGTCGCGTATAGGATCGTGGTTCGGAACCCACGTTAAGCTGTGTAGGTCGCGTCTGGCTGACATCACCCAGACGTAAAAGGCAGGGCGCACAATAAGCCGAGCAGCTTCAGTGCATGAGTTATCCCGACCCTATTTTAAGGTCTAAGGTCTAATATGTCATTTCTGACCTGATGATGTGACACTTGTTTTGTTATTTTTTAACTTTTTTGAATCTACTTTTGCAGTCGGCGGCAGCAAAAGACTTTTGCAGCCACTGAGAATGAAAATTAAAATTACAAAAATTAGAGGATTATATTGAATTTTAAGGTTTCAAGATAAAATAACATGTTTTATTCGGAGCAAAAGTCACTTTTTATGGTTTGGATATAGTTGCCGGACTCGCAGAGCTTGTCCGTCAATCCTACAGCCTCACCACGAAAAGTATTATCTTTTTTATATTAGTTATAATAACTTTTGCTCCTAATAAAACCATGTACTATTTTTATTGTTGTTCTTGTATGGGACAAATTATTGAAAGTTGACATTCGTGCACAAATTAAATTTAGCATATGAGAACTAACCTTACATTTGTTAACGGCTATTATTATTGTAAACTAAAAAAAAAATCTCTTGACTTACCTAATCACTAAGTTAAAACCATACCACATGGGTCAAACACAAATTTTATTAAGTAACTTTGTCAAAATAATTTTAGTTTCCAGACCAGTTTATTTGTACGTTATGAAAAAAATTTGCACAAACCGAACGTGAATCAGCATAAAAACTAACAGGCTGAGACACCTCCAAGACACCTCTATGTTGGTGTAACAAAGCTTAAACGTGGTAACAACCGGCATTCCTGTATTTACCACATTATCGTTTTGAAAATGTGTTTAAAAATGGTAATGAAGCCTAGCTTAGAAGTGGTATATTTAAATTATTTTGTAAATACCACTTTATAGTTAGGAAAAATTGTTCATGCCACCTTTAAGATAACAATAGATGCCTTTTTTGGATATACCACAATTTTCATAGGCCATTTTTCAGTTTGCTTATAGGTTTTACCACTTTTAAGGTATGGCAGAAGGTGTAATTTTAAATACCCTTTCATCTTTTGGGTCTAACTCAATTTTGACCCAAAGTGGAGATACCACCTTTAAGCTTAGCAGGGCAGTATTAACTTTTGTGTCAAAACAACATATTTTCAATATAACACTGATTTTTACAAACAAACATCTGGCATGGCTATGGGTCCACCTTTGTTACCTTTATTGGGTATTATTTTTGTGGAAAACTTTGAATCAAATTTTGTAGAAAATTATCAATATAAACCTTTAGTTTAGTGGAGATATATAAATGACATTTTTCCTATATACCAACATGACAAACACTGTTTAAATAATTTTTTAACACACATTATTACACAAGAACCAACTATTAAGTTTACTTTAGAAAAAGAAAACAACTCGCAACCACCATTTCTTGACATTTTAATAAAAAAAAGATTTAAACAATTTTCAATCTACATATACAAATAGATACTTAAATTTTAACTGAAATCATCCAATAATGATTAAAAAGAAAGTTGTAAAAAGTTTATTTAATAGAATTAAAGTTATTTGTTTTAATAAAAATATAAACATTGAAAAGATTATTCAAAAGATATTTTAATTCAAAATAAGTATCCTCTTGATTTTATAAATAATTGTTTTCGTAAATTTGAAACTCCAATTATAAGACAAAATCAAAATAGACCTATTACAAATTTATTTTCACCATACATTCCCGGAAAATCAAATAAAATTTAACAAATAGGACATAAATTTAATATTCGCACAATCTTTAAAACACAAAACACTATCAGATCTCAATTAACAAAAACAAAACCATACCACTTACATGATTTTATAAATCAAAAATCTATCAACACGCATTTGAAAACAATCATAGAATAAACTGGGATGCTTCAAGCATTATAGCAAAGAAAACTTGTTCTAAAAAAACGCAAAATCCTAGAAAGTGCATAATACGCAAGTGCAATTTATCTTGACAACGGTAGCAGACTTGTCACCGAAACATCGATTTTTAGTTATTTTTTTACTTGTTTTAATTATTTTTGGTTTTTTGGTACTTTTAATTTAATTTAATTTTTGACGTGTACAATTATTGTTATAGTGACTTAGTAAAAAGTGCTGTGCAAACTGGATTAAAACTGAAGACTAAAAAGACTAAGATAATTTAGATATAAGAATTTAAAGACTTTTATTTTTTTAGAGCTTTTATTTTAGTTTAATTCAGCATTATTATTTTAACTTTTTAACTTTAAAAAAAATAATTATTTAAATTAGTTGCTTAACTGTAACAAACTTGGCATAGAAGTTTTCTACCCATAATAAGAAATTTTAGTAAAACATAGAACCACCCTGTGGAAAAGCCACATCGAAAATACAAGTGGTTGGTTAAGAGAAACTGCCACTTCTAAGAAAGTTAGACTAGAGTTTGAAAAACCCAGTTTTCATTTTTCTTCACTGACGATATAGATAAATTATGATAGACATTTTTCCGATAAAGTAATTTTAATGAATTGTGATTTAAAATTACATATGCGTTAACATAATTAGGCTGCAGTCACTAGTCCATCATCCATTTTTATTTACAAGATATACAAATCTTATCAAGCATATCTTGTACAATGCGTCCAATCTTGTTTACATTTTAAATACCTATAACTTTTTGTTTCTTTACTTAAAAAAAAATCAAACCAACTTATACAGTGAATTATAAGTTTTTTTTCTGTTATGAGGATTACACAAAACAATTTTATTAAGAGAATGTATTGACATAAGTTAGTTTTTTTAATGGGACACCCTGTATATTATATCACCATTAAAACGGTCTTTTAATGGGCTATCTTTAATAGTTTCGGAAATATGACCATTTAAATCTGAAAAATCTTATATGTAATTGCCACTATACCTACCTACCGGACTAAGCTTAGACTGTAGAATCTGTAGCTATAATATAATGGAAATTATATCTATAATTTTTTGGGTTTAAATGGTTATATTTTAGAATCTATTAAAGATAGATATATTAAATGTAGTATTTTTGCAAATTTCTTTAAAACACCTTTTAATTTTTTTAATTGATTGTATAATATACAGGGTGTCCAAAAAAAATTATGTCAATATATTCTGTTATTAAAATTGTGTTGTGTAATCCTCATAACAGACTTGATAATTCAGTGTACAAGTTGGTTTTTGAATCATTTCTATTTTTGTTAAGAATTATACGTATAAACATATAAAATGTGGAGAAGTTAGATTAGACGCACGTACAAAAGTGGATACCTTGATGAACATTCGGGAAAATAATTGTCGCAATAATTGTTGTGCTTGGTGCAAAAAAATCCTTATGTTTTAAACATTTTTTTGAAGACTACCATTATTGTTCATCACATGAAAAATAAACTAAAATAAAAGCAGAGAATTAAAACAAAAAATATTATTTTTATTTTGTAATATTCCATCTTTTCCAAAAATACGTACATAATATATTTGTTTATTACTAAATTGTAATAAAGTAATTTTAATTTTTAGGGTTTGGTTTTACTACATTGCAATAAATAAACCAATTGAAGCGGTTATTACCAAAACACCTCATGTCATATTTTTAACATTTTTAAAAAACAATAAAAACAGCTGTTAACATATAAAAATAATTATTTGGAAATTTAAGATTCTGAAAGTGGTAAAAAAGCGTGAATAGTGTATTTTAAATTATGTTAATCATACATACTTTATTAAAAAAATAAAATAAAATAATTTATAAATTTTAATTTAGGGATTTTTGAAATAAAAGCCAATAATATGTAAAAAATATAAAAAAGTTAAGAACTATCACAATGTAAACCTAATTTTGAACTTAGAGTTTTCTGATATTTGTACACTGATATTTTCATAAAAGGGTTTATGTTTATTCTCAACCCACTGTAGCGAGATTTTTGAGTCATATATTTTGCTTTGTGCATCAGCTTTAGTTTTTGGAAACTTGACGTTGGTGCTTTTGTTGCGTTTAGGACAGGGCCGTTCCTAGCTGGGGTGCAGGAGGGACATTTGCACAGGGCGACAAAAATTAGAGGGCGGTATTTTGCCAAATGAAGGGCGGTTTTTTAAAAACAGTTTAATTTAAGGAAGGGTTTGTTTTGCTCTTTAAAAGTATTTATGTGGAAGACTTAAATAAAGCAAGATTTAGTTGTGAAAGTGGAGTCTTTTTTTTGTCTTTTTCTTGCTCCTCAACAATTTTTAGCGGCCAATAATTTATTACACCAGAGGAGGGCGGCAATTTCTCTTTCTGCACGGAGTGACAGTAGACCCAAGAACTGCACTGGTTTAGGATGTGCACTTTCTTCATTTTCAGCCATTTAAAAACTAACTAACACTACTTTATCTTTAAAAAAACAGATGTTTTTTTAAGGTTAGATTCCTCCAAACCACCAACGGTTTATTGCTAAAATACCCCAAATCAATGACTTAAGGTCTTTTAGAATTATATTCTATAAGTCGACCTTTTATATCTTTCATAGCTAATGTGTTGACTTACGGGATGCGGGTAAATCTTAATATAGGCAAAATTTGACTTAAGGTGTTTTAGTAATACCCGATTCAATTATACATATGGTTATCTTGATAACGTAATAGAACTAGATAAATTTTAAGGGTTGTTTTAGTGCGTTAAGTGTTGAGAAATAAAAATGTACGTTTTTTTTAAGTAACAATATTATAATCATTCATAAGTCATGTAACTTCACGTGAATTTTCAATTAATTTTTTTTCATATCTTATTTAATAAAAATTTAAATTTTGAGGTAACTACCCCAAACAAAATATTATTTTTATGAGCTCCGAACCACGCCCACTTTATTTTAAAATGTTCTCGGGAATACAACAATTTTTTAACAAATATATCATATTTTACATTTTCCAAAGTTTAATTGTGCTATTTATTTTTAATAAAAAAAAGGCATTGTCACCCCTGTCAAAAAACGAATCAAAAAGAATTTTTGATAAATAAATTAGGGTTTGGATTTCGTCAAGTAATCTCAATTTGTTCTTAAGATATTTGACAAAAAACACTCGAGGGTTAATTTCAGGGTGCATTTCAACCCTTAAAAGTGTTTAATGGCCGATAAAAGAAAAACATTTCTCTTATTTATTGATGTACTACAACATATTGCAGTTTTATTAAAAAGGCGAGGAACACCTGGTATAGTTTAATTGTCGAAAAAATTAAACAAGTCCGGACATATGTAAATAGATTTTTTTATTAAAAGACATCAGAAATCACCCCTTAAGTTTTGCATCGTAGTTAGAAAACGTTTAATTTCAGATATTCTTAAAATAATAAATTTTTAAAATGTATTGTCTAGTGTACAGATTTAACAAAATAATTTTAATGTTTAATGTGGTTACTATATTTACTTGGTCAATAAAAATACCTATAATATAATTTATTTACTTCAATTTCTCACCTTGATGATTTTAAACCAAATGCAGTTTTTTAAATCAATGAGCTGTTAACATCCGACTACGGATTAAACAGTAGAAATAGATGCTATAAATTGAATCGTTTATTGCAGAAACCCGCCAAATGACATTTTTGGCGAAATTTTTTAGCGATTTTTAATTGTATGTAAACTTACGTTTTTATGTAAAAATCAGTCATTTATCATGCGCCTGTGTGTGTTAAATTCTATAAGAACAATTGTGTCTAGTGCAGAAACCTTTGGTAATCCTGTATGTTTACTTCATAAAACACGTCTTGTTGTAATAAGCAAATAATCCTAGAAGTTAGTAAAATAGACCTTTTACTGACCAAAGATACAAGGTTTTAATCACTGTGTACCTTAAAAGTTAAGACTTTTATGACGTTTATTTAAACTTTTCTTCCCAAAATCACCTATGGATTCACACTCTTAGAGATAGGCATCTAATTCACAAAAACTTATTTTGTTTGTAATTTGTTCAAGATAGCGCAGGTGGCGCCATCTAAGGTTTACATCTACGTTCTCAAGATGGCGGCGAATGAAACCGCGCTGTCGACAGCAGAGAAACAAAAATGCAAATATTGTAAAAGTAACTGTGATAAAATTGCCGTAAAGTGTTTTGAGTGTAAAGCAATTTACCATCAATCATGTGCGCTACGTATTACAGGGCTTAAAGTCGCGAGTGGCTCCAAGAATTTAATTCAGTGTCCCGCATGTGTCAAGGACGAGTTAAATAAGGAAATATCCAACGCATTGGAAATGAAAAATAAAGAAATAAAACTACTGCAACAGCAGGTACTAGAATTACAAAATCGTCATAAATTTTCTGAAGAGAATTTTGAGAGAATCCACTTTAAAATGGAGTCCATCGAAAAAATTCTAACGGAAAACCCTGGTAGATGTAATAAAGAAAAAACCAAAAAAATGTAAACAAGTCCAACAAAAAATAGACGTCTGCAACGAACCCAAAATTCCAATTTCTTCGTCTGAAGGAGGAACTGGGCCTGAACTACCGCCAGGCCAAAACCAAACAAACAATTGTACCACCAACAGTACAATTGACACCAAGCACATCTCAAGTATGGTAAATGGGAATTTGGAGACAGAAAAAGACGAAGACATGGCTTCTAACCTATATACCCAAAAACTCAAGAAACGGCCAAAACAAATACGGAAAACACGATTAGTCAAGAAAATCATGGTGAATCTTGGCAAACCATGGAAAGTAGGCGGAAAAAATCAAGAAATCGCAATCAAATAGCAAGACCAGCACCTGTAAAAGGCGTTAGTAGCCTGGAAAATAGTTCCCTTAAAGTAGCGGTGCGGAGAACAGCATTCTTTGTTAGTGGCTTGGCACCAGAGACAGCTGAATCGGACCTGCAAGCTTATGTGCAGAGCCAATTAAAAGTGACATCAACATGTGAAAAAATAAAAACAAAATCAGATAATGTGAGAAGCTCATTTAGAGTGTCAGTAGATGATATTTACAAGAATGACTTCCTAGCTCCAGAGAACTGGCCGGAGGGAGTCTGGGTCAATTATTTTCGGAATATAAGACGACGCCCTGTGAGCAGGGTAGAACAACGGACAGTGAACCAGTCAAACTAAAAACTGTATTTCAAAATGTGAAACCTAACAGAGATGCCAATGGTAGACAGCAAGTTTCGATGAACTTATTTCACCTAAACATTCAAAGTATGCGCAGCAAGATAAATGATCTCGAGGTAGTATTACATGAAAACAATACACAGTGTTTCTGCGTAAATGAGCATTGGCTTACGAGGGCTGAATATGAGAGTATTCAGGTAAGTGGGTATTGCGCCATCTCTGGTTTTTGCAGGTCTGTGAAGATCCATGGTGGTGTCGGTATTTATGTTAAGGTTGGTGTTGGGGTGAAAGATCTCAATATTTCTAGGTTTTCTGAAGAACAGGAGTGTGAAGTGTCAGGGGTACTTTTGACAGATACTGACACTCAAGTTATTACTATGTATAGGTCTCCTAAGGGGAATCTGGGTAGATTTTTAGAAATTGCATCTGGCATTCTTGGTAGATTAAATCTGGCAAAGAAAACAATAATAACAGGGGATTTTAATGTTCACTTCTTAAAAAATGACCCAAAACAGGCTGAACTCTCAAGTCTGTTTCACAGTTATGGGTTACATGAAACTAAACTGCTCAACAAAAAGATCGTACCATTCAATTTTTTGACCCATTTTCAAACTGCTGTAACTTTTTTAAAAATTAACTTATTTGAATATCTAAAACGGAGTTTAAAACCGCGTTTCTTCTACCTTAAGCTGTATTGCATTTAGTTTCAGTAAGGTGAATATTATCATGATGTACAGGGTAATCAATAGAGTGCTGCAAAAAAACAAAAAAATCGAGTGTGTCCCATTTCAGTGGTAATTTTTTTGTCGTTATAATATGGGTTATTAGCAAGGTCATATCAATATCTCTAGACGTTTATGCCCGTTTTTGAATTGAGGACCTCTGGCTTGCGATACACCTCTAAACGTCAAATTTTGGTAATCAATTCATTAAAAAGCCATAACTGGAAAATGGATTGACGGATTTCAACGAGTGTTTCATATTCGGAAAGCTCATTTCATGTAGATTTTTTTGTGTCCTAAGCACTTTTCGATAGGTTATAATTTTATGAGTATACGGGGCCAACAAATACAAAAACATAGCTAATTTCGACAGCCTAAATATAGGATAAATTATTGAACACGAAAGGGACCATATGTGTGTGTTCTATGTGCCTGTAAACTTATTGAGCAAAAATGCGTCGTTATTATGGCATTAGGTCTGCATGGTAGGAATTCCAACAACGTCTTAAAGTTTTAAACATTTTTAAACATAAATTAGGGTATTTGGTATTGTACACGATGATATACGGAGTAATAAACAAAGTGCTTTTAAATTTATTATTGTATCCATAATTACCGCAACGTTAGGTACAGAAGGGCCTTGTTTGCGCAACATGTTCTAGATTAAATTGTTAGGCTTGAAACTCTTTTAGTACATTTTGGTGTCTAAAAACTTACCGCACTATATTTTTTAGTTGATTTTAGCTTAGTTACTGGGAAATCCTAAATTTACATTTATCTAGGATTTTAATAAAAATGACTTGCAACAACGTCTAGGAATATCGAAAAAACAATATTATTCTAATAAGTAAAACATTTTGCTATCCAAAATGGCACAAAATTAAACATTTAAATTTTTGGGGAGCACTTTGTTGATCATGGTGTACAACACCAAATACCCTAACACAAACTTGAACTTGGCCATTTTTAAAACAGAACACACACATATGGTCCCTTTCGCGTTCAATAATTTATCCTATATTTAGGCTGTCTAAATTAGCTATGTTTTTATATTTGTTGGCCCCGTATACTCATAAAATTATAACCTATCGAAAAGTGCTTAGGACACAAAAATCTACATAAAATGAGCTTTCCGAATATGAAACACTCGTTGAAATCCGTCAATCCTTTTTCCAGTTATGGCTTTTTAATGAATTGATTACCAAAATTTGACGTTTAGAGGTGTATCGCAAGCCAGAGGTCCTCAATTTAAAAACGAGCATAAACGTCTAGAGATATTGATATCACCTTGCTAACAACCCATATTATAACGACAAAAAAAAATTACCACTGAAATGGGACACACTCGATTTTTTGTTTTTTTGCAGCACTCTATTGATCACCCTGTACATCATGATAATATTCACCTTACTGAAACTAAATGCAATACAGCTTAAGGTAGAAGAAACGCGGTTTTAAACTCCGTTTTAGATATTCAAATAAGTTAA
This sequence comes from Listronotus bonariensis, assembly GCA_014170235.1. Classification (NCBI taxonomy): domain Eukaryota; kingdom Metazoa; phylum Arthropoda; class Insecta; order Coleoptera; family Curculionidae; genus Listronotus; species Listronotus bonariensis. Next base: position 72,549 of record JACEGR010004862.1, read on the forward strand.
TTTTTAAAAAGTTACAGCAGTTTGAAAATGGGTCTAAAAATTGAATGGTACGATCTTTTGTTGAGCAGTTTATATCATTTAATACTAGACAGGATGCCTGCTTAGATAATGTCTTTACTAACTTGGACCAAGGCTCTTTTGCTGCCGAGGAGCTTGGCCTTCGGCATCTCTCTGATCACCATGGCATTTTCTTTAAGTGTAAATTTAGCAAGGGTCTCCAGACCAGTAAATCAAGAGTTAATTACAGGCCAATAACTGAGGAGGGTCTATTTGCACTATATAACACCTTGGAAACACGGGACTGGAGTTCTGTTGTTGAAGAGGAGGGCGATCCTGATGATAAATTTAACAAATTTATTAATATTATAGAAAACGCTATGGAAACAAGCTTTCCCATAAAATCAAAAATAGCCAACCATGGGTCGCGCTCCAGGAAACGAAGGTCTCCAGTAAACTGGTTTAGTGGTGATCTTAGGGAGATGCGGGAGAGGCTGAGTTTTCTCGTTGCTGTGAACAGAGCAGATCCACGACTGGTACAAAAGAGTACCGTCACTGATTTTAGGCGTAGGTATAAAAATAAATTGACAGAGGCGAAAAGGAGAGCCAATGATAACTATATTACCCAATCCAGTAATCCTCAGTCGGCAATGTGGGAAATCATAAAGGAAAATACTCCAAAGTGTTCCTCCCAACCATCTGAACTGCCCAATGCTGATATATTTAACAAATTCTTCATAAACATTGCTGAGAAGGTTAAGAATGGTTTGCCCCAAGCCAAAAATAGCTTTGAGAAATATTTAACACCTGTAACAGGCGTTGATGAATTTCGTTTTACAACGGTTACCTTTAATCAAGTTAGGCTCATTATAGAAAAGATTAAAAATAAGAAAAGTAAAGACTGCTTTGAGATAAATGTTCCAATTTTAAAAACACTAAAAAACCTAATTCTTATACCCTTAACAAACTTAATAAATCAATGTATTACCAAGGGCATTTTTCCATCAGCCTTAAAAACTGCAAAAGTAGTCCCAATATATAAAGGAAAGGGGAGCCTGGATGATGTTTCAGGTTACCGTCCAATATCTGTCCTCCCTATTTTCTCAAAGATCTTTGAAGCTATACTTAAAATGCAAATGTCAGATCACTTTGAATTTAATAACCTATTCTTTCAAGGTCAGTTTGGCTTCCGTGATCAAAAGTCCACAAACAAAGCTATTTAACAAATAGAACCCAGTATGTCAACCTAAATGGCAGGTCATCGGAGAGGCAGCTGATTAGGTGTGGAGTCCCACAGGGCTCTGTACTGGGTCCGCTTCTTTTTTGATTTACATCAATGACCTGGCAAAATTTCAGCAAGATACAAACCTAATTTTGTTTGCAGACGATACTACAAACCTAATAACGTACCATCCTACACAGCCTATTGCAGCATTTGTAAATGACTCGCAGGAAAATCTGGGGGAATGGTTTCTATCAAATATGCTAAGTTTAAACACCGCAAAAACTCAGAACATAAATTTTAGTCTTCGAAGATCTAATCAGGGACTCCCTTGTGATGAAAAGGTCAAATTCTTGGGGGTTACCTTGGACGCGGGCCTAACTTGGGAAGCACATGTGAATGAATTAAGTAAAAAACTGACAAAAACAATATTCCTGATTCGAAACCTATATAGGTCAGTTTCATTGAAAACAGTGGTGACTGCGTATCACGGGTGTTTTGGCTCTGCCATGTCCTACGCGATCCTAAACTGGGGACACTCATCCCATGCTTCTAGAATCTTTGGATTACAGCGAAGGTGCATAAGGGTTATGGGGGGCTGGGATACCGTGACTGCTGCAGGCAACTATTCAAAGATCTAAAAATTCTAACACTTCCTTGTGTCTTTATATATCAATGCCTTGTATACATCAGAGAAAATGTAACATTGTTTACGTCTCACCAGGATGTACACAGCTATCCTACAAGAAACAAATCAAACTTTGTAACTAATTACCACAGACTTGAGAGGAACCAGAGATGGTGCCCGCTACCAGTGCGTTAAGTTTTTTAATATTCTTCCGAATCATGTGCGGACTAAAGAAATAAAAAGCTTTAAGATGTCAGTTAAACAATATTTGCTGTATAAGAGCTTTTATTCAACTGATGAATACCTCGAGAGCAGTTTGGATGCTGCGCACTACTTTGCAAATAACTAAGCATCCTACTATTTTTAGTATGTTTTAAGTGTTAACACCTTTTAACGTTATTGTTTTGTAGTGTAGCTACTTTTGGCTTTTAAATTTATTTATTTTATTTTTTAGTGTAAATGTTACTTATTAGACATGTACGTTTTTATTAATTTCTTTTTTTTAACAATATTGTTTTATAGTGTGGCTACTTTTAGCTTATAATTTTTATTTTATACTGAATATGTTGACGTGTAAAAGCAATTTATATTGTATATATTACCAATAAATACTTACTTACTACTACTTACTTACTAATAAAATTAACAGCAAATGCGAATTTCTCACCTTCCAAAACACCCTTGAGCCAAAATTTTTAAGGATACATCCCTTATTAACACAATTATTTATAAAAACAAAAACCGTAACAAATTTGTAACACCCTGTATCTTCGAAACCATTCACTTTTGGACTAAGGTTGGATTAGAACGTCATATTTTAGTCCCAGGAATTTCTGGTAGCATTTTTCTGCACTTTTTAGGGATAATATGTTTTATTGCAGAAACTCGTCAAATGCAAAAAATATTATTTTTTTCTTTTAAACAAAATATGAGTATTAAAGTGTTATTTCAAATAACTTCTGTTTTAAGAAGTTAATAGGTACTATTCTAATTTTTTTAGGCCAAAATTTTTAATTATTTTAAAGATAGAAAGTTTCTTGTCGTTTACCGAAAGAAAGTCCAGTGAACAGGTTTCTAAAATTAACGATTTAATTACCAAATAATATTTTATTCCATAGAATTTAATACGACCTCTACTGAGTAAAAAAGCACTTCTACATCAGCAATGGCAGAGTGTGTGGCGTCTAAATTTGAAGGTTAAATAATTTCACTAAAGATGTCACGGCTTGGTAGAAATCAATTTTTCGCCATACACTGCTTTATTTTTGCATATATTGCAAAATAAATGTAAAATATAATTTATGTCGTATAAAAAAAACTATTACTAACAGTAACAAAATATGTCTACAAGATGACATTTTTAGATAATAGACAAATTAAGATAATAGTATATTATATATGTAGAGTGAGAAATGAGCTATTATTTACCGAGCATTTTTATATACTGAGGCGCGTAACGTCGGGGGATAAATTGTGCAAGGTAAATAATAGCTTTCTCACCCGAGGTCTACAGGGTGTCCCAACTCTATTTATACACCAAATTATTTTGCCCCTGTACAAGATACAAGAATAAACTTTAAATAAAAAATGTTTATTTGGATACCCTTTTTACTGACAGTACTAGTTAATATACAAGGTGTCTCAAAAATATACAAGAATTCTCATTGTCAAGTTAGTTTTTATTAAATGGAAAACCCTATATATTTCAACGAATTTTGACTCTGTATTAAATTCTGCATTAAAAATATATAACACACTATACGTCAGTTATTGCAGGTTGTTAAGATATCAGCAGTATGCTGATATACTCAGTAACAATTAAAGAAAATATTATTTTGTTTCTAAATATTTTTAAATAATTTTGTAACTGTCAGAGTGACAAATAATTTAATAACATGTAATTAATTACCGTCCATTATAAGAACTACTATTAGGTAAGTCAGCAGTAATTTAGATAAATATTTACTAACCTAACCTAAAAATCAGCATTATGCAATTCAGTAATTATGTGTCTCAAATAGTAAGAAAGTAAATGTTTGGGCGGGGATTGTCGGACAATATATTATTAGACCATTTTTCTTAATCAAAATTTGAATGCAGAATTTTATTTGGAACTACTCGAAGAACCAATTTTACCCGCTTTAAATGATATATCCAGGGAAAATCAGGAAATTAAGTACCAAATGGATGGCTGCCCGGCAAATAATACCCTGGCTGTTCGGGAATATTTACACGATGCTTTTAATGGAAATGTTATTGGCCTACATCACACCATAAATGACATGACTTCGTCCTCTACCATGGACGTAGATTTGCATACTCTTCAATAAACTTTAATAAAATTTTTATCTAAAATAATTAGGGAAGCCAATAATTGACCCCATTAAAAATTACATGAGATTTCCTGTCCCGCCTGGCGATGCATCACCCGGTATATTTTTGATGTAGAATTTAATACAGAGTCAAAATTTGTTAAAATATATAGGATGTTCCATTAAAAAAAACATACATGTTAATGAAAATTATGATTTCGAGACACCTTGTATAAAAACTAATAATATGACTAAAAGGAGTGTACCCTAATAAAAAAAAATTAATTTAAGTTTATTTTTGTATCTTGTACGAGGGCGAAGTTATTTGGTGTATAAATAGAGTTGGAACACCCAGTATATAGATTTTTTAATGCTAACAATAATTTTGTACTTCTAGTTGATAATTAACCTAAAATTTTAGAATTGTGGGGGTGAAGGGTGAGAAATATTAATTCTCGTTAGGGAAATAGAGTAAATAATAGCAATTCCTCAGGTTAGCAGTAAAAAAAATATGTTTTAGACGAGATATCGGATTTTTTCTATATACAGAAGTATTGTCTTTAATTGAGTAAAGGAAATTATAATTCTTTTACATGATTGTATACAAGTAAATAATTATAAAATGTGTTGTAGTACATGGAATTTTAAGGTTCTCTTCCAGAAAAGTGGCAACACAGTCGGCTATGTTATCATCATCAGGAAAATTAAGATCACAAACTCGTAAACAATTGCGCTTACTATTTTGTTCCAAAACATCATAACGCTCTTGAAGCTAAAGTAGGGATTCGGAATTTTTGGTAACTGTGGTGGTAACATTTTTAGCGAGACACATAAGGAAGAGAGTTTCTCCTCCAACTTGCTTAGCTTAGCAACTATTTTTTCTTCCAGTTGGGAAACAAAATTTAAACAAACGCTGGCAATAAGCTTCTCGGTTTCATCAGAGTCTGACCTACTGGCACTACGCGGCATTTTGACAACCACTGATGTAATGTTTCTCACTGCGTAAAATACACTTTTACTAAATTAGACTGCAAAACAAATATGGCTTAATTTGAAGACTTTAAAATTACACAGATGAATGCGCACAGGTAAAATTAACCAGAAGGGTCCAAAAAAACAAATATTTTCAAAAAAATACCACTGTACTATGAAACTTTCGAGGAGCGCTCGGACCGAATACATCTCTTTACCACCATAATATATTGTAGACAATACACAACCTATGTGAAAAAGGGAATCAGCACTTGTGAATTGGCAAAAGCCAGTTGGTATTTGGTGGAATTTCCTTTTTTGAAAAAGTTAAAAGTTAAGAAAATATTGTTGCAAATTAAGCTTTGCAATAATTAAAAATAAAAATTTTAACCCTAAAAATCCTAAGCAAAGTTCATATCCAAATGCGGTGTCACGATATCAGGACAGTTCCAGCTTGTTCGGCTTAGCGGTAAGAGCTCTGCCGGATCGGGGTTTAGTGCCAACAACCTGGAGTTTGTTATATTCGAATCAAAGTGGTTGGGAAATTTTAAGGGAAGTGATTTTCTTTTGTTTTGGATAAAGTTAATGGTTGCCAGAAGGGCAAGTTTATTAGTTTGAAGTTTTAATTAAAGGGAAGTAGAAGCAAAGTAAACTAAGGGTTTTTCTTTCTTGTGTTTTTATTCTGCTTTTGTGGGATGTAAGAAACCCAGGTTGGTTGCTTTTAGGGAATTGTAGTGTATTCTTTTGGTTCACAGTCAATAAACATTCTTGTGTTTTGTTTTGATTAATGTTACATTCAATCAGATTATAAGGTATTTTAGTAAATTAAGAAGTTGTTAACAATTTAAGGGAAAGCTTAGAAATCTTTGTAAAAAGGGTTTATTGATAAATAAAACTTGGCTTTATAAATAAAAAATAAAAAATCTTTTAATGGACCAAATCCCTAAAAGTTACAGGTACGAACCAGCCGAGCTGGAACCTGTCGCTGTCGGTTCTATGGCACCTTCGGGCAGCCATACGACCGACAGGGCACGTGGGAAAGTACGGGGCCGTCCCGGGTGAAAGTACAAAGGATGCAGGAGGGACAGAAGGTTGCCAGGAGTTCCGGGGTGGCCAAATTCCGAACCCTAAAGCGTAGGGAACAACGCCGAAGGCAGGCGGCCAGGATGGCAAGGGTGAATTTGCCCACCACGGACGCTCACGGTAACCCGGGATACTTCACAGCACAAGGGGAAAAAAGGTATCGACGAGAGCAAGCACGATTGTTAGCCAACCGAAGTGAAGCCGACAGGGAAGTGGCGCTACTTGCTGGGGATCCAGGCAAAATTGCAGGTACTTGGCAGACGTCCGGTGGGTGCAGGGCTGCAGGGAGGTCCCCTGCAATCATCCACCGCCGGTCCCGTCATCTGCAAGTTCTTGCAAAATTCCTGACAGCCCTCGAAGTCGCTCCAAGCCACGCCCGTGAGAATGAGGGAAAGCGATCTTGAAGGGACAATGGCGCGGGATGCAGATGCTTGTCAGGGGTGTTGTGAGGGTAGGGTTGAAGGGGAGGACCCCAGCAACCATCCCTCGCAAACCGCACGCCTGGCAAGTCTCTGTAAACCAGACCAGAACCTTTTCAATGCCGCCAACAAGGAGAACTCACTAAACTCCGACAACGTTCCGTTTGTCACCATCAGTCAAGTTACCATGGAGGTAGGTCAGGGGAATTTAGGGCCGGTTGAGGAGTATGATTTTACGAACGAATATATGACCGATTTTACCCCCCTGCTAACATCGAGGCAAGCATCCGTGTGGACTTAGAAGAACGACGCCGGGAACGCGACGCGGCCCGGGTGCGGCTCTGGCGCGGGACAAGGGAGCAGGAACCGATAATATCGGATCTGGAGCGTGGGAAGCTGAGGGAAAAAGCTAGACGCGGCGCGTTGACAGGTCCGTCCACGGTCCGGAAACGGACCGATGCAACCCTGAGATTTGAGTCCGGGAAAAGTAATGGTGAAGCGCCGCAACCATTACAGCGGTACACTAAGTACCGTACAATATTTAAATGCCGAGCTCCAGGCAACTTAACGACCAATAACAGAGAACCGAAAATCACCTCGTCTCTGCAGGGCCGTGCCTGACGGGGCGTTCATTGCGCACCGCACGCAGGCGGCCGAAATTAAGAGGCGGCCAAATCGTTACAAGTTGTTTACTGGGCAAAAATACAATCGGTTTGTTTTCATTAAGATACGAAGTAAAAACAGTTTCTCTAATCAAATCTATCTAAAAAGAGTTTCTCAGAAATAAGAAATGTATAAAAACTGATTAGGTCGTTGTATGTAATGGGTGCGGCGGTTGCCCATCACGGGTGGACTCCGTCTCCGCTCTCAGGGTTGCCGTGGCCTTTTTACGGACCCGGCTTGGACCAGACAGTGTGCCGCATCTAGCTCTCTCACGTAAAGTTGCCCGGTGTAATTCGTTAGTAGGCTGCCTCTTACCACCCGTCCCATGCCAGAGTTTTCGCCGAGTTTCATCGCGTTCGCGCCGTCGTGTATCGAGATCCTTTAGAATATTTTGTTGTACCGATTTAGGCGGTATAAAATCCGTCATATATTGGTTGTCACTGAAGGAAAAGTCAAAGGGCGAAGGCACCCTAATTTGACGCACGGTGGTTAGCTCTTCCGCGACTGTGTCGCAAGTTACCCCTAGTTCCCCTGACGTTCCTGGAACCAAGTTTGGAGGGCCCTCACCCACGGTACCGACACTCGCCGAAAGTTCTGCTGGTGGGCGTCGATAGTGGTCCTGGTGGGCCACCATCGAAGACCCAACAACTTCCCCAGCAGTGCCGGCATCTTGAATTATGCCGCCCCAAACTTTGAAGAAATTTGTCCACGACGTTCCCTCAGGATGGCCTTCAAAACTTTTGCCGTAACTTGCGGACGGATCTGACGGTGGGTGGTGGTCTAGGGGTCTTCCCCTTCAACCCGACACCCTCCGAACTCCCCGCAAGTTACAGCATCATTTTTCCCGTCATCCTGTAGATCCGTAGTGTTGATGTTATTGTTGTCACTAGGTGGTCCCTTTAGGCGGCACTGCGCCTTTCCTTCCTGCTCCTCTTGCATTTGTTGCAAATACCTTTCAGCTCCTTCCTTCGTGAAGTACATTGGTATCCCGGTGGCGCTCATGGTGGGCAAGCTACTTGAAAATCATAAAATTACCTACGTACTTCCATGACGCAAGAACGTATGAGACAATCTTTCAATTATCGCGATTGAAAGTGAAATTGCTGAATCTTTAAAAATATTCACGAAGCAATTGACGATTTTGTCAGCAAAAATCCCGTAGGATTAACTTCTTAATATGTACTTTATTTAATAATTGCTTCGTGAAGATTCAGCAATTTCACTTTCAATCGCGATAATTGAAAGATTGAAAGATTTCCCTAATTAACCAGTAACCTAACCGAAATAATTTTATGAAACCGGTTAATTAACCAAAACCTTTACTATTTTCAATATCAATAAATAATACGTAAGATTTGATTTTTTAAAAATCAAATAATTTTAAAATTGTCACTGAGCGACACCTAGGATTTTAAATTATCGTATTCCTATGTTCTTTATGTTTGATAATTTTGTCTGTGATTAT